>CM071568.1:164397655-164470827 GCA_036426205.1 Ascaphus truei | reverse complement strand
ATATATTTGTTTATATATATATATATATATATATATATATATATATATAGTCAGGTATGGAGATTAGCACTCACGGTTTTGTTGCAGGAGGCAGATGCTTGTCCCATAGAGAGTATGTAGACATATGGAGACCAGGGGATCCTGATAGCCAAAAAGAGACAGCACACTGCAGGTATGGTATCAAAAAAGTGTATTCAGTAACACAAGGCCGCCAACGTTTCGGTCCTCCCAACGGGACCTTCCTCAGGGCGGTGCATATATATATATATATATATATATATATATATTACATGCAATACAGAGGTTACTCAATAGGTGGAGATAGCTGTTATTCCTGCCACCTGCGGCAAGGTAAACTCCATTACATTTCAGTGATTGTTGATAAAAGCCAATGGCAGTAAGAAAATCAGCCAAGAAATTAAATTTCATATGATGGATTTATTATGCATAGTAATGCTGATCAATATTTTGTTGGTCTAAGGTAGAGGTGCACAATTTTTTTCTTCTGCACCCCTGTGCCTGCTCTCCCCCCCCTGCTCGCGCCCCCCCTGCCTTATCTCCAGCGTTTCTCATGACGTGTTGCCATGACGACGCATTGCCAGAAGCTACCACAGACAAGGTAAGGGAACTTACAGAGGCCTTGTGCGCACCACCGGCATTTAATTAAAATGCTATGGAGAGGAGCGCGGGACCTCTGTAAGTGCGGGGCCCCCCACCAGAAAATTTGGCGCTCCCCAGTTTGTGCACCCCTGCTCTAAGTGACCATTAATATGTTATTTTGGTTAGTATTTTTTCTCGCATTATTACATACAAAGTATTTAGTTTAGTCTTGGATTGGTCTTTATATTTCATTCTTTATCCTGTTCAAATACAAGCACAATATAATTAGATAGGAATGTTCTACTTGTAAGAAATGGTGGCATAAAAACATTTGTTTCTTTGTGAGGATTCTTAACACGTTTCAGCTATTTTGTTTTTTCCAGAGCTGCTTTATAGCTCCGACTTTTTTTTTTTTTTTAGAACAAAACAACTGTGAAAGAGTCCACCCTTTGTATGCACCCTTACACTGTCCTTAGAAATCACATTGTCCCAGATTCACAAAAGGGTGCTTAACTTTAGCACGCCATCACCGCCTTAGTTTAAATGGGACTAAAGGCGTGCCGTAGTTTAGCACACGTATGTGACTCTTGGCCATGGTTGCAATTCTAGAAGACCAGCGGCACTCAAGCGCCTCAATGAATCTGGCTGCAAAAGGGTTTACATGTGCCTAAATGACAGTTTAGAAGTATTCTTTTTTTTTTTATTATTTGGGAGGCAATTAAAACAAGCCATCCGCAAAAAAATAGTTTGAAGCAGTGGGTATATAGTGAGATGTTTTTTGTAGCACGCATATTACTGCTGGCAAAATGTATTTTGCCAGTTATGTGGAAAATAATCATATCACAAAAATACTGTAGTGCTATCTTCTAAAGAAAGCACGCCTGGGGCTAGCCATGATATAAACAAGAGGTGTCGTAAGGTCAGCAGGACAGCTCTTAATCCAGTCTTGTGTCAAGTATAATAATCTCTTATGCTGACATTGCACTGAGGTACTAAAAATGTAGCAACTTAAAATTAATGTATAACTTTTTTAACATGTCCCAGTCAACCTATTGGTGGTTGCTCTTCAAATTGCAAAATTTGATTGAAATTAATAATGAATAATAATATTAAATAGTTTCAACAACATTTACATTAATAAACAACTTCCTAGTGCATTGCAGCATGCTTAACTGAGGTCTCTCTATGGTTCATATGGATATTGTCTGACAGTATTCTCTACACTAGCGCAAACAGTCCTTCACTAGATGATATGGTAACCGGTAATTACGAGGAAGTGCCACGGCCAAATGTTCCATCTTCATAAACTCCCATATTTTCGATTCCCATTGTTCCATAGTGGGTGTGTAACAGGGGAGTAATCCCTGTTCAAGTAATGTGCCTTTAATCTAGCAGTGTGGTGGTTAATTGAAGTAGTCAATTAATAAAAACCACCTGCCTGATTTAGATTGCTTACAAAAGCCTGTCTGTTGAGACAGGAAGTGACTCCTTAGCTCACATGTGAGCTGACCTTTGGAGACAGAGCAGAGGTTCTTGAGTCTCCCAGGAGAGACTGACCAAAAGAACACAGATCTCTGGAGCTGACCTGTCTTGAGCTCTGCCAGAAGACACAGCATAGCTGATTTCAAGACACAGGGAAAACTTCTTAACCTGAATGCTGACACACCCTGAGGGAAGGGAGCAGAACCAGGAACTGAGAAGATTTTCCCTCCAAGAAACAGATAAGACTTTCATTCTTAAGAGACTTCTTATATCTGCTTATTTCATGCTATATGTTTTGGGGCTGCGAGACATGCTTAACTAAGGGAGTTGTGACTTGCATAGAATTTCACTATAACCACTCCCAAGTGAATAGAAGCTTTGTTTCCCCCTTGTTTGGATGGTTTCCTAATGTTAAGGAAAAGGCACAATAAAGCCTCATTATAATTACACCTTATAAAGTCTCCAATTGTGTACCTCTGTGAACGTCCGTCAACATATGGTGTCTGAAGTGGGACGAGAGGTCGTCTTTAAAGTTAGAAAGGACCGGAGATTTTTTCTGTGAATTTTTTTTCATGCTTTTTGCCTACAAACAGTCTGAGCAACTTAAAAAAACAAAAACAAACTCTCAGGCAGCAGAGACCAGAATTAAAGTGATACACACCACTGCACTGAAACCCCAATCACAAGAGGAGAGAGACTGCTGAAGCAGCTAAACCTTATTTGCTTATCACAAAGTGTAATATGGTCATTGAAATAGGGGGTTTGCCTTCCAGCCATAGTCAGGGTTCAAGAAGTGAGTCAGCCCTTAAAAATGGATAGGTGTTTGTTGTTTTCAAAAGTTTCGCTGAAGCAGTGAATACAGATGGTGACCCACGAGCGGTACTGATTTTTCAAATAAAGGTTGCCACACCGCATAGGGCTACCAGCTGTGAATTGAGTATATGCAGAAAAGTGTGAAAATTGATAAAAGACTGTGCTGAAGCAGGGGAATTTTTAGCAAACAAATGCTGAGTGTAAAATTGCCCTATAGGGGAAAAAGGAATTGCTGAGTGTTGAGTCACCCTGCCGGGAATGAAAGAAATAGTCCACTGCAAAGAATGTATTTTTTTCTGCAAGTAAAAATGTCTGCCTATATATATCTTGGGAGCAAAACAGACACCCAAAGTGTGAAGTGTGAATGCCATAATACCAAAAGATGAGACTGAAAATTACTGAACTCAAGCAGAAAACCAATTCTGTTGCTGAAGCAAGTAAATGGTGTAAAGCAAACAGAAGTTTTTACCTAGCAACCACATATTCAGCATACCTAATGAGAGATTAGACCTAGCAAGTAAATGGTGTAAAGCAAATAGACATTTTTACCTAGCAACTGCACATCTTGTATACCTGATAAGAGAAAATGAATGCACAGACTGCTGATGTTGTAAAAAAATTACCCAAGAAAGAAAAGTCTACAGAGATGCCTGTAAGAGCTACGACCTCTACAAGCAAAATATGCCCACCTGTAGGACAACCACAATTGGGGGTTCTAGCAAATACAGTGGCAATAGCGCCTCCTGAGGTCAGGAAGAAAATTAAACCTGATAGCCTAAAAATGGAGGACAAAATGCAGCGTTCCTGTAATGAACCCTACCCCACGGAAGAGTGGCCCTTCCAGTCCAATAAAGAGGAAGACATCTCTTACGGGGGAACCCGAACCAAGTTACATCCACAAAACACCCCAAGAATGGTGGGGGTGCCTGAACTCGGCACGAACAGAAAAGACCGCCCTCTATGATGACGAATATGGTCGACAAGAGAAAGAGCGGGAGCAGCAGATCACCCAATATTTCTGTCAGCTAAAGCAACTGCAAGAAAAGCCTGGCGTATATAATGAAGCTGCTAAAGTATCAAATAATAAAGGAGACCCCAGTATTCCTGATGGGACGGAGTCATCCAAGACAAAAAGGTGGAAAAAGAAAAGCGGTTCTTCACTTACCGTGGAAGGAACAGACACGTCCGCAGATCCTGTGGAGGAAAAGGGAGACCGAGTTGCCCTGCAGCCTAGAGAAAATTGAGAATTCGTCCCGCGGATAACCGGAGGGGGGAGGAGAGGGCCTCCACCCTGCGACCGCATCAGAATTCCATTTTCTGCTTCGTAACTTTTGTTTTCTTAATTTGATAACTTTCGTTTTTAGGTAGAAGGAAAATCGGCCCTGTCACTTTACATCAAATTAGTGGCATAATCCTTATCTGTTAAGGCTGTTCAATTCTGTTAACTGCCCCAACAATGGGTCCACGTATTATAAAATTTGTCGGTCGAATGCTTCAAAAAGGCTGTAATTTTTTCCATCTGCATCACCTCATTTATTCTTTTTTCAACAGTTTGCCTAGGGGGGGGGGGGGGGCTATCTTCTTCCAAGAGGATGCTACAGCACATCTAGCCACCATCAGTATAAATTATATTAGCCGTCGTAGGTCGGCCTACAGCCTCGACTGGTTTTGCCAGCAGAAAAATCAGAGGGTCCACGGGGATGGATAAATCTGTTATATCTTTAATGATAGTTTGGACGGTGGACCAATAATTCTGTATTGCCGGGTATGTCCACCAAATGTGCACCATATTGCCTCTTTGTCCGCAACCCCCGCAACACAGGTCAAACACCAGAGGATAGATTTTTTTTTAGTTGGCTTGGGGTGAGGTACCAATGAAATAGAATCTTATAAATACTCTCTTTGATAGTGCTATTGAAGGTCTTTGCAGCAAACTCCCAAATATCCTCCTAATCATCTCTATCAATTTCTAAATTTAAATCGGCTGCCCATTTGAGCATATAGTCATTGTCGGGGGAGTCTACCGAGGCCTCTATTTCAGCATACAGTATATATTGTCGTGATCAGGCCTTTTTGGTAAACGCCTCTTCTACATAATACGTCAAAACATGAGAGAGGGGAGAATTCTATCTTTGGTGAATTTTTTTGAAGAAAGTGTCTAATCTGAAGATATTTAAAAATATGAAACTCTGGGGTTTCGTACTTGGTTTAAAGCTCTTGGAACCTAAGGAGTTTCCCATTTTGTAGTAGATTGGCAACTGTCCTAATATTCTTATATTTAAATTGATGGAATTGTTTGGAATCCTGGAGGAAAATTGGGGTAAATTTACCCTTGGACTTGGTCTAGGTCTCCCAGGTGTATCTCATCGGACTCAATTCAAACGTTTTAGCCTGTATGCCCCTCTTATCGGGAGTCCATAGGGTCATTAGCAGAGAAGGCATTCTGGCGTAATGGGATTCTATGGCTAACCAGCAATATTGGCCTGGGTCAGCATTCCATACCACCACCTGCCATAGTTGGGCAGCTTGGTAGTATTTTGAGATATCTCGTATTCCCATGCCCCCTCTTAGTCAGCATAACTGATCTAGCTGTCCTGGGCCTTTTGCTTGCCAGATAAAGTAAAATATTTTATTTTGTACTTTTTTTCGTTCGGATCCAGGTATCTGGACCGGGAGGGTCTGGAAGTGATATAATAACCTGGGGAGTATGTTCATTTTTACTGATACTATTCTCCCGATCCATGACACCTGGAGTCCTTCCCACTTCGCCAAGTCCCTTTTGATATTGTCAAACAGGGGTGAGTAGTTGTTCTGGTATAAAGATTGGTAGTTCCTAGTCACATTTACTCCCAAATATTTGATGTGAGAGGAACTCCATCTATAGTTAAAATTCAATTTTAGTAATTTAATCTCTGGGTCTGGGATGTTCAAATTTAGAGCCTTGAATTTGTCATGATTAATTTTGTACCCTGAGATCAGTGTCAATTGTAAAAAATGCTGACATATATTTGTCTGCTTTTTCTATATAAAAAAGGCAACAATCACAGTTTTAATTTATTAACATACAGTATAACTGACACTTATTTTGCTCAAAAGTGGAACTACACTTTGTATACATTATGGACATTATTTACGAGCAGTTCTGGAAGACTGCTTACAGCCCATTTAAGTCAGTGGGCTTTAAAGTGTCTTCCAGCTTCCGAATCTCTGACAGCAGAAAACTGTATAGGAAATGTGGGCAAATATCAGGAATATGAAAAAAAATATATATCAACCTGTGAATTTTTGGCCATACTTACTAAGAAGTTTTCTGCCATACGACACTTTACAGCCTACTGAAGTCCATCAGCAGAAAAGTGTGTTCCGGCGCTGGAAAGGTATCTTACGACCGAAAACTGCTTGCTAAATATGGGCATTTATCTTTATCTTTATGCATCAAAATGTATGGGCTTAGAAAATGAAGCACACTTTTTAATGCCAACATATTTTTTGTTGTTGTCCTGAATGAACCCTATTACACTGTCATGGTACTGTAGCTGCACTACATATGCCTGCCATTAGGGATGGTCAGCCACCTGGCTTGGTGGAATTATATTTGCACTGATCACATATTTAAAATGCTAAACAAAATCTGTGTGTGAATTTATCTGATAGAATACATTGAAATCTAAATGTGGTAGATTGGCAAGAAGGGCAAAATTGAAGAAATACAGCACATCTAATGAGTTTCCATCGCTACATAACATTATGTTGGCAGCACAAACAATAATAACAATGAATTGGATTCTGGTATGCCCAAAAACGTCTCTCCCATAAACTTAATCTTTCTGAAGCTATTTGCTTAGACTTCGACATATGGATGGACTGCTTTCTTGCAACATGTTTCACTGGTCTATTAAATCAAATGTGTTATATATAGCATGTGGAGGCAACACAATAGGGGCAGCAGTACAGGCATGATTACAAATATGATTGGTCAAGCAGTACTGCACGTGCTAGTATATTTAAAACTACTAATGTCATTTAGATCTTAATACAAATATAATGCAGCTGTGTTCTGCAGCATAACAAATTTTGTTTTTAGAAATAGAAAATGGTACAGAAATAATAAATGTACGATTCAATGCAGAAGTGCTAGCACATTCATAATATCCCAAAAAAGTATTATTGAGTAGGGCAGCATACTCATTTGGAAGCAGCAATGTACTGTAGCTACGCGGACTGTTTTCTGTTCACTACCAGTTTAATTATTTTTTGATGTTACCAGAAAATAGAGTATCTTGTCAGTATATTTTGTTAACAGGCCAATTGGGGGGTTTCTGTAAAGTCATCCACATATACGGAGACATTACAGAGTGTAAAAAGAGGAAGGATGGGGATCTGTAAACAATAAAATATGGTGAAGTGAAAACAAAAATCAAATTAAAGCAGAACATTTTAAAATGAAAAATAAACTAACTTGACTCAAGATGTTATGATTGGTTGCAACCAAATTACTCCTTTGTCACACAGACTTACAGTTAGGTCCGGAAATAATTGGACACTGACACAATTTTCATAATTTTGGCTCTGTACGCCACCACAATGGATTTGAAATGAAACAACCAACATGCAGTAGAAGTGCAGACTTTCAGCTTTAATTCAAGGGGTTGAACAAAAACATCATATGAAAAGTTTAGGAATTGAAAACATTTTCATACACAGTCCCTTTATTTCAGGGGCTCAAATGTAATTGGACAAATTAACACAATCATAAATAAAATGTTCATTTTTAATACTTTGTTGAGAATCCTTTGCAGGCTTGAATTCTGGAACGCATGGATATCACCAAAAGCTGGGTTTCATCTTTTGTGATGCTTTGCCAGGCCTTTACTGCAGCGGTCTTCAGTTGTTGTTTGTTCGTGGGTCTTTCTGCCTTAAGTTTTGTCTTCAGCAAGTGAAATGCATGCTCGAACGGGTTGAGATCAGGTGATTGACTCGGCCATCGCAGAATATTCCACTTCTTTGCCTTAAAAAAACTCCTGGGTTGCTTTCACAATATGTTTTGGGTCATTGGCCATCTGTAAAGTGAAGCGCCGTCCAATCAACTTTGCTGAATTTGGCTGAATCTGAGCAGACAATATATCCCATACACTTCAGAATTCATCCAGCTGCTTCTGTCTTCTGTCACATCATCAATAAACACTAGTGACCAAGTGCCATTGTAAGCCATGCATGCCCATGCCATCACACTGCCTCCACCGTGTTTTATAGATGATGTGGTATGTTTTGGATCATGAGCCGTTCCAAGCCTTCTCCATACTTTTTCTTCCCATCATTCTGGTACAGGTTGATCTTAGTTTCATCTGGCCAAATAATGCTGTTCCAGAACTGGGCTAGCTTTTTTAGATATTATTTGGCAAAGTCAATCTGGCCTTTCTATTCTTGAGGCTTATGAATGGTTTGCACCTTGTGGTGAACCCACTGTATTTTCTCTCGTGAAGTCTTCTCTTTATGGTAGACTTGGATAATGATATGCCTACCTCCTGGAGAGTGTTCTTCACTTGGCTGGATGTTGTGAAGGGATTTTTTCTTTACCATGGAACGGATCCTACGATCATCCACCACTGTTGTCGTCCGTGGACGTCCAGGCCTTTTTGTGTTGCTGAGCTCACCAGTGCGTTCTTTTTTTCTCAGAATGTACCAAACTGTTGATTTGGCCACTCCTAATGTTCTTGCTATCTCTCTGATGGATTTTCTTTTTTTTACAGCCTAAAGATGCCCTGTTTCACTTGCATTGAGAGCTCCTTTGACCGCATGTTGTGGGTTCACAGCAACAGCTTCCAAATGCGAATGCCACACCTGGAATAAACTCCAGACCATTTACCTGCTTAATTGATGATGAAATAACAAAGGAATAGCCCACACCTGTCCATGAAACAGCTTTTGAGTCAATTGTCCAATTACTTTTGGTCCCTTGAAATAGAGCGGTCCTCATATTAAAGAGATGCCATTCCTAAACCCTTCCTTCAATTTGGATGTGAATACCCTCCAATTAAAGCTGATAAACTGCACTTTAAGCCCATATTCATTATTTAACTGTAACTTGAATTTTTTTTGGTACACAGCCGAAATAACAAAACTTGTATCAGTATCCAATTATTTCCAGACCTAACTGTAGGTTCTAAATGTAAACATGTCACTAGTATATTTTAGCCTAAATTGTCAGGAGCGCAGGATCTGTTCTTTTGTTTTTCATATATGTAAGGCCCATCCTTTTACCAGCAGCATATTTTTTCAAGGGAGGAGTGCGGTAAAAGTACAGTCTTCCACAAATGTTAGGCCAATAATTTTCCTTGCTGCATACTCCATACGGGCATTTAATTACAGCGTTACTGGTACATTGTGTCATAGGGGTAGGTTATTGGCTCGCCTGGTTTCTGCTTTACTGAGTAGTTCCTTGGAGGTGTAGGGCTCCTCCCTGCAGGATAGAGCCCCTACCAATTCTGCAATTAGCATAAAATGTATAATACACCTCATTGTCAGTCTACACATCACCCTCCACTGAAGAGCAGATGAGTGTCTATGGCTGACTAAAAGGATGTGTAAGTTTTAATATTTCACACTAAGGTATTTGTGCAACAGTTCGCCTTTATAATAAGGGAACTCTGATACTGACTTTGGCCAGCTTTTAATTGCACTAAATCACATAAGCATATGCTTCATTTATTTAACCCCTTCAGGGCACTTTCACATATTTCACAAAGTTTAGTCCATGGGACAATAAGAAATTACATGTATTCAGTGTAAGTACCTGCTAAACAGAGTCTACCTTGAAGAGGTTCACAGGCTTGAATCACGTTTTGATCAAAAGATGCAACTTAATGACTCCTTTGTCACACAGACTTAGGTTCTAAATGTAAGCATGTCACTGGTATATTTTAGCCCAATTTGTAGGAGCTCAGGATCTGTTGATGTGTTTCAGAGATTTATATGATCCATAATATATATCTTTGTATGACACATGTAATGAAAGGGTTAAGTCCTACACTCAGTACAATAATTTGGGTAGCACATAAGATCTGCCCGTTTTCCTTGTAGGTTATTTCCTGCAATAACGCTATGAGAATCATGGTCTGAATGTGAGTAACAGCAGGTTTTTATTGTTACCTAATCATGGTACCGTTATTTCCACGCGCTAAAATGAACGGGGGTTTGTGGATCTGCGTTGTTACGTTAACAGCTCATTAGCATATGATTTGCATATGAGTAAGCTAGACGTCCGTTAAAAGTTAGCAATCGAATATTTTTCAGGTGAAAGAAAGGACATTGTAACGCTAATCACCTTTGTGGATATGCCTTTCCGACTATAGAAACATTAAATGAGGGTACCGTTACGATGAAACATTTAATGGACTTCTGAGGATCTAGCACTATGAGGGGTTATTCATCCAACTGTGATGGGGACAGTGCAGATCGGGGCTTAAATAAAAGTGTCCATCTGTTAGTGCCTCAATCCACACTATTACAGATTAATGAATTACCCTCAAAGGCCTAAATCCACATAGAGTAGCTCCATTATTGACTTAATGAGGCATCGTTAAGTACTATTGGGTATCGTCGAATCTCACTAATTCTGCGTTAATTACTGTTTTTAGACATAATGGCCCCTTGCTTTACTATAATGGACGTCAGTGCTAATGATATGCAAAAAAGGCTTTCATTCTGTAACGCCTATCAATAAAGCTCAGTTATAGTCAACACAGGTATTTAACAATGCATTAGCTAGGTATGACCTATGGGCAGAGGGAGAGGGAGTGAGGAGTGAGGAGACCTATTTTAGTAGAGTCCCTAGTGCTATATATAAGCCTGCAAAGCCCCCTAACAAAATGTGAAGAGACATCTGTGCACAAGAAGGAGAACTCGGGACTCTAGTAAAATAGGACTCTTTCTATATCTCAAAACTCATATTTCAAAGTCTGAAGTGAGATATCGTCACCTTTAGGTAAGACAGGTGTAACGTGAGTCATGTTAGGCTAGCGTGAGGTACTGTAGTGCTAATTTATGCTGTTAAGCCTACACTAATGAGATAACTAACGGAAATTATTTTTAAATATATGTAGCTTTATACTGGGGTTAACCACAGGGAACATAACCGAAGGTTAAGAAATGTATGACAATTTAATAAAATTAAGTATGGAATGTAAAATGTAATCAAGCCGTTCATAGAGAAGTTCAGTGAAGGTTGGCCTCTTTGTCCGTAAATGTCTCCTGTGTTAGATGTGATTTTGTCGGTTTGTCGTTCACACCAGCGAGGAGCGCACACATTTGGAACTTATTTGTACCTTAATGTTAGTGGAATTGGCCCACAAAAGCGAAAGACACTGTACGGAGTGAACTGACCATCTGACAGATCTCGTGAGTGTGTGGTCACAGAGTGACGTGACGCAGCAGTACTCCAAATTGCTCTCTTCTGCACACCGATTTCAATAACATGGCATTATGAGCCCTGACTTGACAGAGCATTGTTGATCTGGGAGATAGTCTATTAGTGCTACTGTTGCAATAATTTGAGACGTAAAAAGTCACAAATGTAATTCCATTCAGACCTTAACCTGTTTGCAATCAATAACCCCCTATGTTTCAAAGTCTCCTAGCTGCAAACATTTCACAAACTGGAGCGTTAAAACGGCATCAGAATTATCAAAGCAAAAAGTACTACAAGATACAACTCAAGTTTTTTCTTTAAGCACCCTTAACCTGCACCTATGTACTGCATCAAAGCAGAGTGGGAATTCCCACTAATAGTGGGAACAGCTATCAAAATTAATTACAGGCCAATTAACTATTTGCAAAGGAAAGAGGGGTTAACAGGGCAACCAAAAGAAACCTATGTGCCCTCACTATAAACATTAAAGGGCTAGGAAGTATTCAATCCTAGGAAATGATCCCTATATAGCCACTCACTAATATAAATAAAATCCTTTATTTAACATATATGCGTAAAAGACAACGTGTCTTGGATAAAATTAACAGGGAAATACCGCAAGAGTGGAGGTAATTGTAAATCAATGTCTGACATAAAGTCTGTCTCTGTCCCCTAAAGTATGAAGGGACATAGAGAAGAGAGGATAGAAAACCAAATATCATCTATTTGTTTTGTCACAATGATGAATAATTTGCTGTTCATATACTGTATAACCAGGCACCAAGGACTCAGATATAAACCCCAAGTGGTATGTATATATCCTTAGTACTCATTATATATACTGAGTCTGTAGAAGTCACTTAAATACAAGTCTCAATGTTGGTAATAGCTATTGCAGAAATCGTATATTATTGTTAAACAGTTAACAACCTGATTGCTACAGTTTAAACAGGTAACCCAATTGCACTGCAAGAAAGTGTTCTTGTGAAGAATAATACCACAACACTTAGGGCCTCATGCTGTAAGCGTCGATAAGGCACTTACCGACCACTTATCGGCCAAAATGCCTACTTATCGTCACGAAGCCGGCGTCACATGGTATTTCAGCCAATCAGATCGTGGGAACCAATTCCACACTCTGATTGGCTGAAATAACATGTGACGCCGGCCATCTTGGATTAAGTGACGTCATCTTAAAGGCAAATGAAGCACAGCCATTCTGATTGGCAGGCATCATTCCCTTTAAGTGACGTCATTTAAAAAAAAAATTTAAGTCGGCACATGGTTTTAACAGCCAATCAGGTGGCTGTTAACCATTTTGAGGCTAAAGTGACATCACAAGCCCTATTTAAGGCCATGACGCCTCATTTGAGCCCAAGAAGACGACGAGACAACATCGGTTGGGATCTACCATGGGGCTTTTTGGATTGACAGATGAAGATAGAAGATAAAGAAGATCAAGAAATGGTGACAGATGAAGATAGAAGAAGGTGATTAAAGAAAGAAAAAAGAAGATTTGGGTACCTGATCCAGATCTTCATGGCGGATGGCATTGGATGCTGTTGGAGGCCTTCAAGGTATGTGAGCTTCCTGTTTCCCCGGGAGTCGGAGGACCAGCGCTTCTAATGGTAAGTAATATTTTGAATGTTTGTAAATGTCTTTTTTAAAAGGTTTTTTCATTGGATGTGTTTTTTGATTTTTTGGGGGAGGCACATTGACCACTTTAGGGTACAGATTAATACATTATTATGACAATATTTGGGAGGCATTTGTGCCTTGGTATTGCTGTAGTTTTTTTTAATTACAGTTTATTATGTGGATGTCACTTTTTGTTTTTTTCAAGCTTGATGGAAATCAAATGTTTGCGATTGTTGTTCGTTTTACTTAATGTTGTATTATGTTAGCTAATGCGTTTAATGGTTATTTCAGATATTGTTTGAATTTATTTCTTTGTAGTTTAATGTTTAAATTAATTCATTAATGTTGTAGAAATTCATTGGTTTGATTGGTTACTGTTTAAAATAATTCCGAGTTGTTTTAGGAATTAATTGTTTGGATTGGTTAATGGTTTAATTAATTCATTGTTGATGTTGTTATTGCTTGTATTCATTGAATTAGCTGGCTACTGTTTTTATTTAGTGAAGTATGTTTTTTTGGAGTTATGTTTTATTATTGTGTGTCTGATGCATTAATGCATTGTAATTAGGGTGCCCATTGAGTGCTATAGAGGCTTATCATGCCCATATTATTATTATATGGGTATGATGTACCACTATACTACTCAATGGGTACAGGGTGGGTATAGTCAGTCCGGGGTGGGTGCTTAGGCCTCCCGGGTTTGTATTGGGGCAGGGTGGGTTAACCCCTTAATAACTATAGTGGTTATTAACCGCTACGGTGTTTAAGGGGTCAGGGGCCATTAGAATGTCTCTATTATGTATATATGCTTTCTGGCAACGGAGGACAGGGGGACATGCTGGTGTGGTAAGTAGAACTGTATTTATTTACTTTATTGATGCATGCTAATGTTGTGTTTAATAATGGGCAAATAATCTATTATCCATATCTGGATAATAGTTATTTTGCCCATCACTGTGTGTGTTTGGGCGGAGGGGGGCGTGTATTAATGTGTAGTAAATATTTTTTAATATAGATTTGTTTCATAGTGTAGATGTGCAGGGGGTCTCCGGAGCTGAACCGTGTTATTTTTATGTCCGGGGACCCCCTGCTTCCCAAGATTTAGGCCCCATTATGGAGTGCCGGTATCCCTCTGCATTGAAATGTCCAGCGTCACGTGACCGGGACATTTCAAAGCATAGGAGATACCAGCACCCCATAAAGGTGCCTGTATCTCAGGAAGCAGGGGGTCCCTGGACCTGAAACCAACGCGGTTCAGCTTTGGAGACCCCTGCACATCTACACTATGAAAGAAATGTGTATTAAAAAACATAATTTGTGGGCGACATTTTTGCTGTGAGAGGCGGCTCTCTCAGAGCCGCTCTCTCTGCAGCAGAAATGTATCGCCGAGTTAGGCCTTTTCAGAGGGTTGATGCTATTGCTGGCAGCAAATCGCTCATTTTGGGAATATTGCTATGAACGGTAATGAAGGCTTTCTGAATACCGTGATAGCAACGCCCAAAAAAACGGCGATTTAAATGCCATGGAGATCATTTTTATCAACCTTTACTGCATGAGGACCTTAGTATCATCCTGCTTCACACACAATTAAACCAGAGCATATAGGAAGTGGTGTATAGGGTTACATGATGTGCCACGGTACTCCCATTGCGCGTGTGCGGTATATATGTAATTCGCACACAGGGGTATATATATATATATAGAGAGTAGCTACTGGACTTGAATTCCAGACAGATACGACCTGCTGAGGCTGAGGTACTCCGATGCGGCCCTTCTCACAGTTCCACTGGGAATAGGAGAGCGGCAGCATTTCGAATCATTTGTAATTAACTATTTGGCCTTTTCTCTCTGTGAAACATTTGGTAGCAAATGTGGCACCCCTGTAGTCAGCTAGGGATGTGATACAAGACTGCTAAAGCAACAGAATAGACTCCACCACGAGGCGCCTTCTCCCTCTGGGTGCAATTCCATATGTGATCATACGTACTGACCTACAATAAAGTACATAACATATTATAATACCCTTGGTGCACTGATACGTTAAGGCGTCCTATTCAAACACACACCTAACTCCATTTTTAATTGATTTTATTTAGTTTCTCTTCACTGTTTTTCAAGGACCAAATTACCTTTTAAATAGACAATAAAAGTATTTTTTTTTTACTTCTGTAGGGTGCTCTTCCATGCAGCCAAAAGGGAATCCTTTTCTTTTCAGTAATACATTACCTTTATTCCCTGCAAGCACCACCCTCCCCAGCTTTTGGGTTCCTATACTAATACCTACACATAGCCCTCCAAGGCGTAGAGCAGGGTATCCCCAATCCCCCTTTGTGGGTACCTTATCTTACAATAGGATCTACAAAAGAGTCCAAGGCGGTCAGTGTAATCCTTGCAATTCAAAACCACACATTTCTACCTTAAAGTTAGTTTGGGAATCTTTTTCTCTGAACACATCACCTCTTAGGGATATGATTTAATTAGCTACAAGTCATAAATTCTGTAATATTAACAAATCCACAAGTTGATTACTGTATCTTCTACAATTAGTGGAATGCATATTGATGTATTCCTGAACTCCCTGACTTCATCATCTACACTGGCGACACACTTTATTCGAGCTCGGCTAGTCCCACGAATTCGGGTATACCCGGGTGTATTGAGGTTTGTGACTGTTTTCTGCCCGAGTGCATTGGGTTATTTTCCAGGCAGGGATTGAAGCATTTTATTCCCGCTGGCTGCAATACTGCACAGTATATATATATATATACTGCATTACAATTCATGAATTTATGCCATCTGGTAGACACGCGAAGCATTGCAGCCTATTAAATCCTAATCATTATCATTTAACAGATCAGCCGCCCGTCAGCCAGGCATGAACCCAGGCTGGGAAGGCAAACGCAACGGGGCTTGTCAGAGGTGAGGAGCGGCGCATTCCAGGTATCTGCCAGGTACATACTGGGTATTTGCTCGAATAAAGTGTGTCGGTGCAGTATATGAACTCTGCGGAATCTGATAATGGCTTCTGATTTATCCTTATCTGGCAAGCAGTACCTTAAATCAATTCAACACCAGCTGAGGAATAAGCAGAGATGGCAGTTTCACATTGTTATTAATTTATGATGTTTATTTTTAGCATGACAGCATAGCAAAAATTAATTATATCAATACTTTCAAAGGTTAATTTCAGTTGAATTGGGGAGTAAGGTGTTTTACAGCACAAATGGTTTCTTATGGAATAGCACTTCCTGTCAAATATGGTCCAATGTTTCTACTTTGGGTTTTTACACTAGGGGTTGGCACTTGCCCTAATGGTTCTTTGCAGCTTTTAATGGGTTTACAACTATATATATGTAGCATATGTTCCCCCCTGCCACTAAAGATCTGGCCACTACATGGTTATTGTCCCTGGTGCTGTAGCTCACCTGCTGGTTCAGGAGGTCTGAGTGGCTCTGCAGTTGTAGTTCAGGAGCAGCAACAGGGCAGGCTTTCTCTTTACTGTGCAGCGCCTCCATCCCATGAGGATCCTGCTGGATGCAGAATGGTCCCCACAGGCAATACTCCTCTCCAATAACCACACACCATAGTTGGTCCAACGGCAGGTTTATTGCACAACAGCATGATAGTTCTCAAGCGTTGGAGCAGACAACAGGTGCTTGAGACCCCAAGAGCCCCACCCAATCTCCTTGACCCTCTTAGAGGAAAAAGGGTATCACACTGTCCCATATTCAACCTCACTCAATTTGGTGGAGTGTCAACTTTTAAACCCTGGGGGAAGGGCTTGTAACCCCGTCCCATAACAGGGCAGATCTAGGTACTCAGGCATCACACCATATACATGTGACCCAGTCAGTACCCTCCCCTGGTATGACACTCTAACTGCCTTTTAGACCTGCCCCTGGATAAAGCAAACATATTACCCACTCAGGCTTCAAGTGCAGGCTAGGGCCTGCGCAGGAGTTTAACCCCAACACTGATAGGAACAGGCAGTGCTGGGGTTAAACTGGCCTCATAGTGTTGAGGCCAGTAGAAGGTTATAGCCAGGGGCAATTGGCTACATCTACATATCAATATTTAGCCATTTCTAATAATGTAAATAACTCAAAATGTTCAATTTATATAGGCCTTCTTTATGCCCTTAAACCTTTAACAATGTGTTGCAATGTTCTCTGGCAGAGAAAATAATTCCCTATAGGATATTCTTTTTACAATTCATATTGGTTCAGGAAGTCATTTCAACATGTTGCACAATATAGTTCAATACCCTCATATACATTGGGAGTTCCTCATGCCTTAATCATTTCCCCTTCATTTAATCATGTAGAATTTGCATTAGGAAAACTGGCAACAGCATCTTCTACATTTTCTCAGTTTTTTTCACAGTCCTACCACCCATAAATTACATAACATGCAAGTACAAAGTGCTGTACATTTTATTATATTTATTTATGTCTGTCTATTTTTAATTATTGTTTGTAAAATGAATTACTATTTTGTTCTATTTTATAAATTATCATTGTTTTTTCCCATTTTTGTGCAGGTCAGTTTGATCAATGATAGGTTAATGTGCAGTCAGAGGCAAAACTCTTATTAAACTTCTCTTTTTTTTTCAACCTATACTGCGGTATTAAGAAATAAGAAGGTGGTACATAAGCACAGTACTGAATGCACCATCACCGCCGAGACATGAGCTTTTCCTCTGCAGGTTTCCAGCATGCAGCTTGAGATAATAATCAGAAATGAAGCTCCAGTAAGGCTATGGGCCAGTCTCCGGAACAACTTCAAATTTAGGTGTCATTGACTAAACTAAAAAACAGCACATATATTCACATTCTAGGTATAAATGCTCTATTTTAATAAGCATTCTCCTTGGAAACACAATCTAGGTACAATACTGAGAAATGTCAGTCCTACCAACAATTGTCAACCCCAAAGATTCCAAAAAAACAAAAATAAAATCTTTAAAGTGTGGTGAAATAACTACTTATTGCAGCGTTTTACCCCAAATTACTTGATGAATTCTGGGGTGAAAGGTAAGAGATTTTATGGTAGAATACCACACATGTCAATGGATTATTACGGTTGTGATATTTTATGGATTTGGTAATGTAAGTGCCAATCGTATAACGTCAGAAGTCTCCTGATTTGACTACAGCATGTTTATGTTAATGTTGTAAACAAGTGTTTAGTTTGTAACTGATAACTACCAGGGACTTAGTTTAGGAGGATGTACACTACATGGAGATGTTACTGTACATAGATATAGTTATTTGCTAAATATATGGTGAAGGAAGGACATTACCTAAAAAAGATTATTCACTAATTCACTTATTCACTAATGATATGCAAAAACAACATGATGCTAGTTGGATGGTTGTTGCTAGGGTAGCAGCACTTTATTTCACGATAACACTATATTATCTTAAAGTAACATGACATTACTCCTATCCATACATTAATTGGCAAAATGTTTGTTGGCAAAGCTTTTGACATCGTTTCTAAGAATGGGGACCACATTTGGAATCAACCAATCGGATTGGTTGATATAACCAAGTGTCATGTAATGGCACAAGGCTCTATTTAAGGGCCCTTCTCCATCTTAATACCATTAGATGCTGACGGAGGAAGAACACTAATGATATGACTTCAGGGAAAAATAAAAAATATTTTTTTTTACAACAAATATTAAAATAAGATTAATCAACAAGCAAGTGAGGAGATTGAAAATGTAGCTTCAATGAAGATTAATATCATCAGATTGAATTTAGGTGATCAGACCCAGACCTTTTTTAAATCTAATTCGAGTGGCCAAATATGGATTAACAAATACACATTCTGGGTAGATTTTTTTGATGGTTGGACATTAGATCTTTGTGGGTATTTCTTGGCATTATTAGCCCCATAAATGGAAGGAGTAAGTGATTTTTATTTATTTCATTAACCCCGTTAGCTACCTAGACTCTAACTACCTTTACTGGCCCTCAAGGGGATATATATATATATATATATACAGTGGTCGACAAATCACCAAAAAATCTACTCGCCACACAAAAAAATCTACTCGCCACCCAGGTACCAAACGTGTGCTGCTCGGGCCAATAGGAGCTCGCCACGATGTTAAATCCACTCGCTCGGGGCGAGCAAATGTATAGGTTTGTCGAACACTGTATATATATATATATATATATATATATATATATATAGTTATACGTTACCGTTCCAAGGATTGGTAAACAAGAGACAGCACTCAAAGTTGAAAATCAAAGTGTATTAGTGAAAGCAAAAATACATCCAGAAACCCAACGTTTCGGTCCTACAGAATGGGACATTCCTCAGGGGGATACAAAAGGCATCAAAAAGCATCAGTGGTACATACAAGACAGGACGGAGCAACGTTTCAGACCTCCCGGTCCTTTATCAAGCTCCTACTTGCTAGGAGCTTGAGAAAGGACCGGGAAGTCCGAAACGTCACTTTTTTTGTTGCTGGATGGTGATCCTGGCTGCACTGCAAGCACCCTGACTACTAAGAAAAGATAAGTGATTTGTCCTATTTTTACCAATTTCAGTGCCCTGAACATTCTTGTTTTGTATATACTATATACAGGCATACCCCGCAATAACGTACGCAAAGGGACCGGAGCATGTATGTAAAGCAAAAATGTACTTAAAGTGAAGCACTACCTTTTTTCCACTTATTGATGCATGTACTGTACTGCAATCATCATATACGTGCATAACTGATGTAAATAACGCATATGTAACAGGCTCTATAGTCTCCCCGCTTGCGCACAGTTTCGGTACAGGTAGGGAGCCGGTATTGCTGTTCAGGACGTGCTGACAGGCGCATGCGCGAGCTGCCGTTTGCATATTGGGCGATATGTCCTTACTCGCGAGTGTACTTAAAGTGAGTGTCCTTAAACCGGGGTATGCCTGTATACTGTATATATCTCTCGATGTTGAATTATGAAAATGTTTATACTGTAATTATACAGAGAGACATTCTGATATGTAAAAACATACTGCTGCATAAATATACAGCTTTTTCCATGAATAATTTTTTTGTATATCTATTTCTATTTATTTGTCAATATGGGTATTATGCTTTTTTGGATACAATGGCCAACGATCATATTAGCCTTCTTTTGACTGATTGGGTAGTTAGCTATTCTTATGGAGGGGAAGGGGAGAGCTAGGTTTGTTGGACTGCAGTGTTTTGAGTGTGCCTGGAGATGGCTATTTGCACAAGATATGCGGAAGAATGGAATTCTGGGGGAATACTAAACTTTGTTAAATCAGTGAAAATAACTTGGAATAGGAATTAACGTTATGTTGCCTGATTTAGGAGCCCTAGGGAGATAGAGTAGGCCCCCTGGGGGAAGGGTGGTAAGAGTTAACCCTTACTAGGAGGGAGAGATACCACATTCTCATTAACATGACATTGACTGAGGTTACATTCTTGTTAAATGCCCTAATGGAGCTTAGTGAATCCTCTTTTGCTTTCAAGCTTGGAACGTACAACACGAAAAGTGTATATAATTGCTAGTGAAAGAGGACTGCACTCAATGGGCCAGATTCTTTAATCTCTCATAGTGCCAATAGCAGCAAGCTCACTGGAAAACTGCCATTCAATTCAGTTTTATCGCGATAGCACTGGGATCGGCACTATTGCAGCCTAATGATGAAGGCCAAATTTGTAATAAATGTTTCCACTTCTTGTGGTTAAATAGCATGATAATTAAAGCAGTATCAAATGCCTTTGTAACCCTTAACACATCATTTTATACATTTGAACTACACAGAAATGGCCGGAAAAAACTGCAGTAATTTTTATCGGTGCCTTGATAATAGCAGTACTGAAGCATGCCAAACAAAACAGAAAGCAGAGTGTTGCTCAGCAAGCTTGTTACAAAAAAAACATTGTTTCCCTTAAGTCTTGTATATTTCTCTTTCCTTCCCCTACAACTTGTCTTTGGTCCAAGAGTTGTGGTGGGACTCCTTTCATTATTACCACAGGGCATTCCCAATGAATTCAGCAGTTTTGTCCAAACAGTTTGCATGGTATTCTGCCACATAAAGTGTCTGACTTGTGTTTCTTTTAGTGGGGGGAATAAAAAAAAATCTCTTGCTCTATGTTGTGGTTGAAATTGTGCCTAGCAACACTTTTTGCAGGCAGCTTCTGAAATAAAACTGCGCTTTTATGATCCGTGATGGATTGAACTAGAAAAAAATAAGTATCCAGCTGCTGCCTTGTGTCTTTAATTTTTGTTTTCCTATGAACTTAATAGAGAAGAAAGACTTTAGAGGGTCTTTTCCCAATATACTGATTATTTCAGTGTTGGCTCCTACTGGATTTGTTTGTTCAGTTCCCATTTAATTTAGCTGCCACTTAGGATACATAGGGAATGATTATTATTTAATAAATAACAGGGATAGCCTTTATACAGCTGATATAGTTTATATTATGTTTGTATATCAACATAAAAGACTTTGGCCCACATTTAATAAGCAGTGCTATTCCATAATATACCTTCCGACGCCAGGAGACACCTACTGTACTACAGGCATACCCCGGTTTAAGGACACTCACTTTAAGTACACTCGCGAGTAAGTACATCTCGCTCAATAGGCAAATGGCAGCTCACGCATGCGCCAGTCAGCACGTCCTGAACAGCAATACCGGCTCCTTACCTGTACCGAAGCTGTGCGCAAGCGGGGAGACTATAGAGCCTATTACAAATGCGTTATTTACATCAGTTATGCACGTATATGACGATTGCAGTACAGCACATGCATCGATAAGTGGTAAAAAGGTAGTGCTTCACTTTAAGTACATTTTCGCTTTACATACATGCTCCGGTCCCATTGAGTATGTTAATGCGGGGTATACCTGTATAAAGCCCATTGTTACAAATGATTGGCCCGGAAGGCGTCTTATAGAATAGTACTACTTAGTACACATGCTGTGCTGTGGCTGCTTATCCACCTATTACATGCAAAATCTGCAAATATATTTATTTAAGGCAATGTCAAGTAGTATTTGTTTCTTCAAACACTGTTTCACCTCAAATTACACACATTATCCAATTGTTGAATAAGTAAACAGGTGCAAACTTAGTTAGTTGTGCTTTTTAAAAAAATGCATTTTGGTCAACTGCTTTTTCGATCTAATGGTTAAATATTACTGACATCCCCTTTGAAACTACTGTAAGTAAAGCGAATTGTGCAGTGCAACTTATTCAATCATGTTGCTATTCTCTTGTGTGAATGAAAATGTACACAGATAGGAGTTGCAGTATTCAATTACAAACACAATCAAGAACGTGATGTACTGTTGGATTTAACACGGGCAGGCAGTAAATAATAATAGTGACAGATACAACATCAATTATAACCTCGTCAGAAAGAGAGAGGGCAAAAATATGAACTTGCAGCCATCGTGAATTCTAATATAAAGACATAATTTAAATTAAATTATTAAGACATAAATTAAACATATGTATCCTTTACATATAAATGGGGTTCAACTTACATTCCAATCATTCACAATGGGTCCTACTTATAAATTGTTGCTAAACTAAAAGCAAGTTTGTCCCCCAAATGCATAAAACTGATTTTCATGTGTTGTACGGGATGTGCGCCAACTTTATTCTATCGAAGACAAAATGACGTGAGGAGGAGAGTTAGACTGAGCCCTGCATACATGAACCTGCGGTAGCCTAAAAATGCAGTACTGTATCATCAAAAAAGTGCATTATTTTTATAGTGCAATATATCAACAGTGCACCGCCAAAAATGTTGTACTTTATCGGCACAGTTAAAAATATCGGATCCGATGAAGAAACAGAGGCCTAATATCCCGTTTTATTTACTATTAATGGCTATTTATCACACAACACAGCAGATCTACACACACACAAACTGCTGCCACACACACACACACACACACACACACACACACACACACACACACACACACACACACACACACACACACACACACACACACACACACACACACACACACACACACCACACACACACACACACACACACACACACACACACACACACACACTTGTATTGCCAGCACTCATTAACACTTCATTGTATTGCTGTAGTTACTGCTTAGTTGGTGCACGCTGTAGAGAGATATAATAGAGATGTGAAAAATATTTACAAACTTTTCCGAGCCGGTGAAATCAGACCACATAACCGGCAGTTCAAGTCACATGACCATTTATATATAGTCATGGTTTGTGACTTTAGCTTTTTGAACAATCTGACCAATATGAAATTTATGAGTAATACACTAAACATTTTGGAAACCACATTTAAGACAATTTATACATTTCTATCTCTGCATTTGCACATCTCTATCTCGTCTTTTACGCACCTGTATCTGCATTAACATATCTATGTGTCTGCATTTAAACATCTGTTCCTTCTCCATTCACATTCACGTTATAGCTAAAATGTGTCGCTTCTTCGTCTGTAATATTGCCAAGATTCACCCTTTCCTCTGTCAACCTACTGCTAAAACTCTAATGCATGCCCTTATCTTCTCCTGTCTGGATTATTGTAACATACTGCTTATTGGCCTCCATGCCTCACATTCTTCCTTCATAGCAATGTATCCAAAATTTGGCTGCTAGAAAAGTTTCACTTTGTCCCAAAACAATATCTGCTCATCTCCTCCTTTAAATCCCTCTTCCGGCTTCCCATTACATTTGGGATCACCTACATGGTTCTCCTCCTTAGCTTTAAGGCTCTCCAC
This sequence comes from Ascaphus truei, assembly GCA_036426205.1. Lineage (NCBI taxonomy): Eukaryota > Metazoa > Chordata > Amphibia > Anura > Ascaphidae > Ascaphus > Ascaphus truei. The sequence goes on along the minus strand of CM071568.1, from coordinate 164,447,113 downwards.
TCATCTGCTCTTTCCTACATATCAGCTTTGATCTCTCGTTATGTCCCTGCTTGTCTCCTGTGCTCTACCCATAACTGTCTCCTCTCTACCCCTTTCACCTCTACTACTCTCTCGCCTTAAACCGATTTCTTTCACTGCACCTTTTTATCATAACGGTTGAACTTCCTCACACTCAGTATATGCCAAGCACCTGCTCTCCCCACCTTTTAGAGAAACATAACTCACCTTTTAAATGAAGCATTTAAATAGCCAGGACTCATGGCTACTGTCCACCACACACAGTCGCTCCTACCAACCATTGAGGCCAGGTAATGCCATCTACTGCACTTATTCCCTCACCTTCTGTCTCTGAAAATCTCCCAACATTCCAATTAGATTGTAAGATCTCCCGGGCAGAGATTTCCTTTCTGATTGTCTGACTTTGTTGCATTTATTGTATTATAATTCCCTTTACTGTATGGTCTCTTTTGTAAAGTACTGAGAACACTGTGGGCGCTATATACATACAAATATACCTGTACAAACATACATCCCTATCTCTGCATTTCCACACCCCTATCTCTTCATTTCCACACCCCTATCTCTGCATTTCCACACCTCTATCTTCATTTACACATTCCTATCTCTGCGTTTACACACCTCCATCTCTGCATTTACACACCATCTCTGCATTTACACACCTCTATCTCTGTGTTACCCAAGAGAATTGCTATTGTGCAGGAATAATAAACTGTCTTTGAAGTAGATATCTGCACCTTCCATTGAGATGCAAAAAGTGAGAGAAATTGACAAACAAAATGTTTATTTACTCCACACCCTGATAATAAACATTCTTTTGTTTATTATCAGGGACTTCAAAACAAGACTTGTGTTTCCTGAATTAACATTTAGACCCCAGGATAAACAGATGCTTTTTTCCCAATCAGATCAAACTTCAGTACTGTTGACCTGTCCAACATGTATTGCCATCATATGATCAGGCATCACTAGGTTTTTCCATCAACTTCAAAGAAACACACACATCATTTAGTTTGAGTATCTTTTCCCAACCAATCAGAAATCGCTCTACATGTTGATCAATGGGTTTAGAAACACATTTAAACTACAGACAGGGTATTAGTTTGTTGGGAGAGAAGAGTTTTGGAGGGAGATCTCAGAAATACCTATTGGAATTCCAATAGACATCATTTAAGGTAATTATGATCATAATTCTTGTGCACTTGTAAATCTGTATATATATCTGTGTTTTATATCAATGTATTGATAGATATGATGAACTGTATTGCATGGTTTTGTTAGGCCTGTAATAAGTACAAACCTTATAACGAAGTATAATTAGTCCAATCGTGCAATTGTTATATTTTGTTGCTGTTCTAATAAATTCTAATAAATTACTGTTTATTTGATTGAAGCCATCTCTATCGTATTACTAACTCTCTCGTATTACTAACCAGTGTGTGCATGTGTGGATGTGTATCCTATTGGAACACATATCTAAACATTTATTTCCTTAAGTGATAATTTTGCCCGTATTATTATATTAATTCTTATGCCAGATATACTTCTATAGATGGATGACTTATAAATACATCTATATTTCTATTTCTGGATAAGGCTAGACATTATTGGTAACACTCTGCATTTCCACATCACTATATCTGAATGTATACACCTATATCTTTGACTTTACACACCTATCCATGCATTTACAAATCTCCATCTCTGCAATTCCACCTCTGTCTCTGTATTTTCGCACCTCTGTCTCTGCATTTCCACACATATCCCAGCATTTCCACACCTCTATCTTTGCATTAAGACACCTCTATCTCTGTATTTCCACTTATCTGCAAATGTCTTGGTTCATAACCTAAACAATCACATTTTGGAACTGTTACGGAATTTATTTTATGATGCCAAGCTGTAAATTGGCCTTGAGTTGCATTATTGTTTTGCACCATTAAATAAATCCATTCCTACATCTTTGCCAAAAATAATTGCAATAACTAGTACATTTAAAATTAAAATAATCTTAAAGGAGCTTATTTTTCCCCCTAATAGGTGGGAAGCAGGGGGTGTCTGGAGCAGAATCGCATTGATTTCAGGGACCCTCTGCTTTCTGAAATACTTACCTCTGTCTGAATGACCAAGCTAGCAGTGCTCCATGATTCTTAAATCTCCCACGGCATGCAGGCCAATAGGATGCCATGATGGATGACAGTGTACCTTCCCATTGGCTCACATGCCACGGGATATTTAAACCATCATATTGTTTACCCAGCTGGGGATGCAACCAGCAGCATCTTTGGCAGTAAGTAAGTATTTTAGGAAGCAGGAGTCCCTGGAGATGAAGTTAACGTAGTTCAGTTTTGGAGATGTCCTGCTTGATAGCTACAGTAGAAGGAGAAATCAAACCTAGGCAGAACAAAACATTTAATAATGTAACAATTATATATTATTTTTTAGAAATAATTGTGACAGCTTTCAATGTTTGATAATGCCTAAGGCTGACCATGCCCACGGCCTAAGAAGACAATGATTGTCATAGGGGCTGCAGCACTGGAATTACCATGCCACTCAGACACATTGCGATTATGTGTTTACTGATGATGGGAACATAAGAAGAGGAGTCTCCTCTTCTGTTTTTTTGTCTGGTCACCAATCAGTGCTCGACTGCAGGGCAGAATGTGATCTCCTACAAATGTAGCGAAAATCCTATGGCATAGCTAAGTCCTGGGGCCCTTGGAGTGCCAGACCTCATGAAGTGATGTCAACATCATGGGGCACACCAGGGGTTAATATATTGGCAACTGTAATGTATGGCAATTAAAGTAATTTCTTCCAATGCAAAAAAGCTGAGATATCTGCCTAATGAATCCATCGATTGACTGTTGTGCTCAGTTCTATGTTATTTTGGACTTTCTAATCTTTCATATACAGGGATAGTGTGAGGATTTGCCATCCTGGTGGTCGCAGATCGTCTCCTCACCTCAACAAGCCTTCCGTGACGGATGCCCAGCATGCGCGGTTCCATGTTCCCACTACGCGCGTGCGCGGACCTCGCACACTTTGTGCTGCTGCCCGCGAATTCAGACCTCGCCCCATCACTGTAACACAACGTGGACGTTTGGCCAGCGTCCCTGCTGACGCGCGAGTCAGGCCCCGCCATCTGACCTCCCTGATGCGCTCGGGTCGGCGTGCGACTGGTCCCAGCCCCTTGCCCCAGGAATCGGCGCGGGAGTGACACGCAACCTAAACTCCGCCCCCTGGCTTCCGTGACGCTCCCAGAATGGTGCACGAGCAATTCCACACTAAACCCTGATTAGGCTGCATCATAGGGCACACCTGTGTGCACCAGCAGCCAATCGTATTGCACTTCCTGGTTCCGCCCTGGCTTGCTATTGGAGGCTCATCCTTTATATACCTTCACTCTGCAGTCGGTCATCGCTGAGCATAGTCATTGTGATGCCGTGCCTTGCCACATCCTTGTTGCTTATCCTGCCTTGCCTTGCCTTGCTTTGTTACTGTTAACCTCTTGTTGCCTGAACCCTGCTAGCTCCTTGGACTCCACTTCTCTCTACTCCTGACCCGGCTTGTACGACGATTCTCCTGTCTCCTGTCCTGACCTTGGCTAAGTACTCCAACGATCCGACATTCTCCTATCCTAAACCTGGCAACGTACCACGACTATTCGATACTCTCCAATCCTGAACCTGGCTACGAACTACGACGATCCAAAGCCCGTGTGGCTGTGGGTCGGCGTTATCCAATCCCCTACCTGAGCACCGCTGTCGCGTTTCGTTTGTGGTAAGCTACACGTTACAGATAGATGGATTTCTCATCAGTAGTAAAAGACCAAGGGAGACCAGATTAGGGCAATCCTAAATGGAAAAGTTGTACATCTTGTACACCACCAAATACTAATCCTAAATAAAACTATAATGGATATGATATATTAATAATAATATTTTTCCCCTATATCTTACAGTCCAATTTTAGTGCCTGGGACACAGAAAGGTAAAGTGACTTGCCAAAGGGTACAAGGAGAGTTGACACTGGGATTGGAATTGGATTCATATGGTTCAAAGGCAGGGACATTTCTACTGATGAATGTATTTATAATTTACAGGCTGCAGAACTGGTGCTGAGGAACCTGCTATTTTTGTCCCAAGATTAAATATTGAGGGAAAGGGGTCCTGCAATCTAAATAGTAGCATTAGTTGTAATCTGAATAAAGCACTGTTTCGTTTGAAATGGGTTAAGCACACTTGGAGGTGTTTGAGAGCCACAATGTCTGAACCTGAAGACCACTAAGAAGGACATGTACTTGGACAGGTTACTAGTTCATTGATGGTCTCATGGAGTATCTTGCTGACAGAATGACTATTCGGTTTGGCTACTGACCTGATTGGCTTACAGACTGAACATCTGTCTAGTTGGCATCTTTATGGGTAGGTGCATGGTTGATTAGCTGACTGGTATGTTGACTTCAACATTTTTATTTGGCTGATTGGCTTCCTCACTGGTTGGCTGATCAAATGGCTGTCTGGTTGGCTGGATGTGTGGTTTTTGTTTTGTTTAGTTGGCTGGCTGAACACAACTATTTAGGTGGTAAGTTGGTTTCCTGACTAGTTGGCTGACTGAATGAGTGTGTGGTTGGCTTGCTGGTTGATTGGCAGTCTGCATGGGTGTCTGGTTAATGGAGTGGCTAGACAAACATGACAGCTGTCTTTATAACTTCTTGTTTGAAAAAAAAGGATATAACATTAGTTCTTAAAAATCACAGGGAAGTTATATTTTATTTTCTCTCCTCATTAAACACAAATGCTGCAGACCAAACAATGCCTTTATGCAAAATTAACCTTCACATACAAATATTGTATATGAATACATTTCAGAGAGATGGCTATTTGCCCTTTCTACCCAAACCATGGTTACAGTAATTTGCAGCCTACAGTTTGTTTACCACAAGTGTTAGTCCTGTAACTCTAAGGTGGCTATGCACTAAGCTCAATGGCTTTGTGTTTTGATGTGGGCTCTATAAAGATGGCGGCGAAACTGGCACCGATGCCCCAAACCGGGGCCTGTAACTCGGGAAGCAGGGGGTCCCTGAGGCAGAAATCAATGCAGTTAAGCTCAGGGGACCCCCTGCTCCCGCACACTATTAATAAAAATATATTAAAGCAGCTTCATTACCATAGCGGCTATCCGCTAAGGCAATAAAGGGGTTAAGGCACAATAGCATGTTTATAGGGGACAATTGCCTCCAATAAACAAAACACATCCCCCCCGTCCCCTAACACATACAGTAAAGTAATGGGCAAAAAGACTATTATCCACATATGGATAATAATGCATTTGCCCATTTTAAATACATATAAATTACAATAAATACAGTCAAAATATATTACAATTACCTTTTACAGGCACCCACGATGAAGGCCGGCTTCATCCTCATCTTCATCCTGCCCATGCCCCCTCCGATGCTGCAAAACATACACAACGATCAAAACATCCAATGTAATGTCACCTAACCCCTTAATCACCATAGCGGTTATTAACCGCTACAGTCATTAAGGGGTTAACCCACCCTCACCCACCACTCGGGATGCCTACATACCCTCCCCCACTATCCCCCCACCCCGTGAGGCCTAACAACCCCTACCCACTACCCAGCCGGGAGGCCTACCCACATACCCTTGGGGCGAATATTCCCTTCCCCCACCCCAAGAAACCCACAATAAAAAACAATACACCGCCCCACAATAAACACCATTCTATTTATTAAATACATAACCCACCCCATGTGCCCCCCCATAAATACATGATTTATACAGGGTTCATACCCCAGGCCCATGTGAGTCCCCGGTGGGTCTGACGGGTCACCTCACAGACCTACAGGTTACCAGCATCATGTTTCACACAGGGTCTGGAGGGTGGGTCCCGCCAGGTGCCATGGCCCACCAAGTGGTCACCGTGGGCCACAATGGGGTCCCCACGGTAGGCCTGCGGATGTCTGGGGGGCCCCGGGTCAGACCCACAGGTGTCTGAGGGGCCTCGAGTGGTTCCACAGGGGTCTGGCGACCCATGGGTGGTCCCTACAGGTCCGCGGTGCACCCACAGATGTGGGGCCACCGGTTCTTCCCCGCAGGTGTACCCCGTGGACCCGCCAGCCTGTTACCCGTGAGAAGCCCAAGGAGACCTCAGGTGGTCTCCAGAGGTCTCTCGCAAACCAAAAGGAACCAACCCTGTAGGTAAAAAAAATAAACCGGCCTATACATTAAATACATACATCCACCCCCCCCCCCCCAACACATACAGTACAATAATGTACAAAATAACTATTATCCAGATATGGATATGGATAATATATTATTTGCCCATTATGAAACACATAAAACATGCATAAATCAAAACATGAATTTTTTATCTTAAAATCACCACATTGCATGTTACAATAAATCCAGCATTAATTGTAAATATAAATCAACAAACTAGCAGCTACACAAATGTATATGAAATGTCACACAATTGCATGGGGTGTGTACATGATGCAATTAATCTGTGCATCATTTAACACTATGCAAAATATATGTAACAATAAAATGCACTATGAACAATATCCCCTAACCACCAATGCCATCATGAAAATCAAATAGAAACTAAGCAACATCAATACAATTACACTCAATCAATTAATCCATTTACTAAATCAATTATACAATTCCCTATTCAATTCCTAAAGCCAAACCATTGCCAAAAGAATTCTAATTGAAAGTAACCACAATCATTCTAATCTAACTACCAGAAATAAGCCATTAAAAATAATCTGTAACTAAATACAAATTACATTATTCACACCAATGACAAAATAAAGCTGCTAAATACATTAGCCATACATGAAAAGAACATAAACATTAGCAAAACAATCAATTATTATCCCTGTATGTCTATCCATATAGATAGATATACAGAACATACAGGGGCAATAATAGAGCATAATAAACAATGCATTTACATACAAAAATCACATAGAATACACCCATTCAGTGTCCGTGAATGTATGCATATACATAGATACATTCACGGGCATTAAATGGGACTGAAAAAATAAAGGACACGAATCAAAAAAAAAAAAAAAACCTGTAAAAGTAAAAATAATACACTTTTCTTTTGTTTACTTACCATTAGATGCCCACTCAACGAAATCCAGGTGACCCGGAAGCACTGGAACCAATCCACAGGTAACCATAAAATAATAAACCCTTACAATCCATAATGGTGTCTTCTTTCTTCTATTTGTTATCCTTCCCGTCAGTCTTGGGGTCTTCTTTTCTTCTTTGGGGTCTTCTCCGTCTTCTTCCATCTTCTTCTGCCACGCCCTTCTTCTCTTCATAGGAGGGGAGGTGTTCCCTCCTCGGCGACTGGCTTAAAAAAGAGGCGACATTGGCTTTTATAGGCCTATGACATTACATTTTGGTCAAATGTTTCCCACGGTCCTGATTGGGCCGTGAAAAACATGTGATTTGGCCGAAAAAAAATAAAATGATGACGTCATTTAAAGGCAACGACTCCAGCCAATCAGAATGGCTGAGTTTCAATTGCCTTTAAGATGACGTCATCAAAACAAAGATGGCCGGGGGGACATGGTACGGTAGCCAATCAGAGCGTGGGAACTGCATCCCAACTCTGATTGGCTCAAGTAGACCATGTGAAAGAGGCTTTGCTTCTTGCCCGTGAATGTATCTATGTATATATGGACACTGAATGGGTGTATTCTATGTAATTTTTGTATGTAAATGCATTGTTTTTTATGCTCTATTATTGCCCCTGTATGTTCTGTATATCTATCTATATGGATAGACATACAGGGATAATAATTAATTGTTTTGCTAATGTTTATGTTCTTTTCATGTATGGCTAATGTATTTATCAGCTTTATTTTGTCATTGGTGTGAATAATGTAATTTGTATTTAGTTACAGGTTATTTTTAATGGCTTCTTTCTGGTAGTTAGATTAGAATGATTGTGGTTACTTTCAAATAGAATTCTTTTGGCAATGGTTTGGCTTTAGGAATTGAATAGGGAATTGTATAATTGATTTGTATTGTATTGTAATTGTTTTAGGAAATGGATTAATTGATTGATGGTAATTGTACTGATGTTGCTTAGGTTCTAATTGATTTTCATGATGGCATTGGTGGTTAGGGAACATTGTTCATACTGTATTTTATTGTTACATATATTTTGCATAGTGTTACATGATGCACAGATTAATTGCATCATGTACACACTCCATGCATTGTGTGACATTTCATATACATTTGTGTAGCTGCTGGTTTGGTGGTTTATATTTACAATTGATCCTGGATTTATTGTAACATGCAATGTGGTGATTTTAAGATTAAAAATTGTGTGTTTCATAATGGGCAAATAATATATTATCCATATCTGGATAATAGTTATTTTGCACATTATTGTTCTGTATGTGTTGGGGGGGGGGGGGGGGGTGGATGTATGTATTTAATGTATGGGCCCAGTTTATTTTTTTTACATACAGGGTTGGTTCCTTTTGGTTTGCGAGAGACCTCTGGAGACCACCTGAGGTCTCCTTGGGCTTCTCACAGGTAACAGGCTGGCGGGTCCACGGGGGACACCTGCGGGGAAGAACCGGTGGCCCCACATCTGTGGGTGCACCGCAGACCCATAGGGACCACCCGTGGGTCCCCAGACCCCCATGGGAACCACCCGAGGCCCCTCAGACACCTGTGGGTCTGACCCGGGGCCCCCCAGACATCCGCGGGCCTACCGTGGGGACCCAATTGTGGCCCACGGTGACCCATGGAGACCACCTGGTGGGCCATGGCGCTTGGCGGGACCCACCAACAGGCCTCCAGACCCTGTGTGAAACATGATGCTGGTAACCTGTAGGTCTGTGAGGTGACCCGTCAGGCCCACCGGGGACTCACGTGGGCCTGGGATATGAACCCTGTATGTACAGTGGCGGCCGGCGTGATACTAATGTGGCTGCCGCAGCAGTTTAAAAACAGCTGCGCGCTGTGCGTGGCTATCTTCGGCCATTTTCGGCCGGTTTTCCCGCGCCTCGGGCGCTATAAATAGTAAGCGCAATTAGCGCTTATCTATTGAAGCGGCCGCCATACGGGAAACTCCATTTTAAACGGAGAGAAGCCCCGCCGTTAGCCCGCTATGCACCCGGCAAGCTTTAGAATACAGCTGGCCGGGACAGTAAAAGAATAAATCATGTATTTATGGGAGGGCACAGGGGGTGGGTTATGTATTTAATAAATAGAATGATGTTTATTGTGGGGCTGCGTATTGTTTTTATTGTGGGTACTGGGGGTGGGGGGAGGGGGTATTGGCCCCAAGGATATGTGGGTAGGCCTCCCGGCTGGATAGTGGGTGAGGGTGTTTAGGCCTCATGGGGTGGGGGGGTAGTGGGGGAGGGTATGTAGGCCTCCCGAGTGGTGTTTGAGGGTTGGTTAACCCCTTAATGACTGTAGCAGTTAAGAACCGCTATGGTGATTAAGGGGTTAGGGGACATTACATTGGATGTTTTGATTCTTGTGTATGTTTTGCAGCATCGGAGGGAGCATGGGCAGGATGAAGATGAGGATGAAGACGGCCTTCATCGTGGGTGCCTGTAAAAGGTAAGTGTAATATGTTTTTACTGTATTTATTGAAATTTATATGTATTTAAAATGGGCAAATGCATTATTATCCATATGTGGATAATAGTAATTTTGCCCATTACTGTATAGTATGTGTTAGGGGGGTGTATTTAGTTTAAAATATTGTTTATTATTTTTGGAGGTGCAACATTGGTACCGCAGACCCGGGGGTACCCCGGGACTCCCGCGGGGACAGCTGGGGACACCTGCGCGACCCCCGGGCTCCCTCGGGGTCAGCGGGGGACACCCGCCGGCCTGTTGTATGGGTTTTGCGCATGCAAAAAATGAAAAGCAATAATTTTTTCTAAGTCCAGCTTTTTTTGTGTCTACCTTGAGCTGACGTGTTCTGATCAATGCAACTTTCGCGTATGCTAAGATTGCGTTGCCTAGTGCATCCCGCTTAAGGGCAGAATTTAACGCAAACAGGGTTACGAACGAGCAAAGTTGGACTTAGAAAAAATGCCTGAGAAAAGTCAGTTTTAGAGCGCAAAGTGTCTGTTTGCGTTGCTTTGTGCATCGGGTTCAGCGCAACATCACGTTCTAAGAGCACTTTGCGCTCTAAAAGTGACTTAACGGAGCTTAGTGCATGACCCCCTAAGAGTTCCTCCGAACATCTATAATCTTTTTTTAATATTTTAAGATATAAAAGCAGGGCCGCTGCAGCCTTTTGTTGAGTGGAAAGAACTTATGTGCCAAAGGTTAAATATACTTTTTCAACTATCAGTGTTCTGCAGCAATAACTTTAAAATAAATATATGTCAATTTAGTAAGCGCCCGATAAAAATTGGTAATGCATAAAGTTTCTTTTTCTTTTTTATTGTGGTTGAACGTAGAAAAATACAACTGGAAAATACTAATAGAAGGTACTGGCTATGTTGTATTCTAGGCAAAGGTTTACTTTATACTGCTTGTTCATGATTTTTAAAGGAGAGTTGTACATTGCATCAAAATTAGTTTTGTCTGTGTTTTGGAATAATAAATTGAAGGCAATTACAAGAATTAAACACTGAATTATTCAGATATTTTACTCAATTTCCAAGTGTAGCCCTTGTACCCCCTGGGTACAGAAACCACCCATGCTGCTGTCACCTGTTTAGCTGACCAGGAGGTCTGAGCCTTCACCACTGGGAGCCTGGGGTATACTTATTGTCTCGGTGCAGCGCCTCCACCGGGAGGGATCCCAGCGTAGTGGGAGGAGCCCCTCACCGGAACCAATGTACACAGTAATCACACATAGGTATATGATAACAGCATTTACTAACACAAATGATACACCCCCAACATATCTCAGCCAAGCAAGGCCTCGCCCCACAATAACACCTCCCAGGTGGAACCCCCAAATTCCTGGAGTACCTGGGCACTTTACCCCGTAGTGTCCACAAGCCAGTCCCTCCCCCAGATAGCGCGCTTCCCTTTGTGTGTTGGGGCCCGTTGGTGCACTTAAACAATACCTCCCTGATCTCAGTCCAGACCAGGTCAATTAGTAGAAGACTCCGTTTATCCACAACGTGGTTCTACACCGAAATCCTCCGGCTCATCTGCTGTGCGACTTCGTGACGGATGCCACGGGTGGGGTTTCCAGCTGGAGTGTACCCCTTAAAATAGTCTGTTGAAGTGTCCTGGCTTTGCTTACAGGCAACATGCCACACTTCACTTTCAGAGGTGATGTCCTGCAGCTGATGCCTCTCACTGACACATTACTGGGTAAAGGGTCCCTATCTAAGGCCTTTCCCTGCAGCATACACAGCATACACAACTACAGTGACTCAGGGGATCTACCTTGGACCTTGGGGGAAATCTGACCTAGTCCAGGGGAGCACTGCTCCATGGACCCTATCTTCACCCTCTCTGTCCGGATCACAACTGCCTGCGTGGCTCCCAGCGTGCAAAAATGTATCCAATTGCCTCTGTGAGAATCCCACAGCCACATTGGCTCTCACGCGACACGTGACCTATCCCCAAGGCTGCTGGGACTTGTAGTTCCCCTCCTAGGCCTATTCCTATTGGCCAACGCTGTTTGCTGCCACTGCACATGCGCGAGCTTGTCATGGCCGCCGGGTGCTTGCTGCGCATGCGCGAGCCTCCCTAACATGGTGGCACCCTTTACCGCCGCTCACCGCGGGTCTCCGGCGACCCGCTCACCTCCCTAGCAACCCGCTCGCCTCCTTAGCAACCGTCATGTACAGTTGTTTTGTCGTTTACATTTTAAAACTGCATTATGCTAGCTGTGTTTGTGAGACTGTCAAGTAGAATGGTAAATCCATACAAACCTAATATATACAGGAAGTATTTTAATACAAGAAGAAATTATGGCAAGTGATGAACAAATTCACTATAGAAGCTGAATTTTTCTGTCAGCAAGACAAATGTGTAATGCGTCCTCATTTTATCAGGGTCACTTTCCTCAGGAAACTGCTACTCATTTCTACACAGGAAGTCAGGCACAAATAGATAAACAACAGAACAAATACCTTACCTTCTTCACTATTTGGATGGCCTTAATGTCATCTTCTTTGATAACGACCCTATGGCTGCAATATCTTTTACAGCAGCTGACTGGCAGTCTAACTCAAGTTTCATGCATTTAATATCAGCCGCAGCAAAACCAAAACTAGAAACCCTAACTTACTTTATGAAGTTTCACTGGAAATACTTTTTGTCCTTAGCAGCCCGAATCTACTGTATAATCTCAGAAGAAATCAGCTTCTGATTTCAGAGTGCATCTACTGCTTTGTTACATTCTTTTTCTCTGTAATGAAAACACTGTGAAGATACAGGGAAATAGAGATTGCATTTGGTGAACTGGAAACACCAAATACATTTGGAGAACAGAATAACACCCAAATCATAGATGAGCAGAGGGATATTGCAATATTACTGAGCCACTAATTGAGCCAGCTGTGCTGAAGTAAGGATATCCTGAAAACCTGGCCTGTTTGCAGCCCTCGAGGACTGCAGTTGTGCAGGCCTGCTAGAGATGATATTTTGAAATACAGGATCTGCCAGAATGTAAATGCAGATACCATGGATATGCTACAATGTTATCATACATTGGTACAGTTAATAAACTATCTCAAGAATAAGAATATGAACATAAACTTCACCTATTTACTGGTATAAAGATATAAATGTGCAAATATGTTTGTTCAACCTCTAAAATGTAGACTGTAATTTATATTTAGAGTATATAAGTAATCATCTTAAAAAATAGAAGCAAAATATCTTTCATTTCATTGGATCAAAAGGAAATGTGTACAGGAGGATTCAGCCTTCAATAGATTAAAGAAGTAGACAACAACATGATTAAACTTATGGTAAAAAATGAATGGGAAGCTACAGTAAGTGAATGAATTGCGAGGAGTAGCAGGAGAATGCTACAAGTCCTGCTAACAGCAGAAGAACCCAATGAGGTTTGAAAGCTTTGGAACTATCAATTATAGATACAGTATCACACTACAGTGCCTACTCCTTTTCCCTCATTTGTTACTTTACTACATGGAAGAAAGGACAAACATTTTGTGCAGACAATTCTGATTGCACAACATTTTTGTAGAAGGCAAAAAGATCCAATAACGGTCTGTTTCACAAACATGTGCAAGGAATCACACATCTCTAATTTTAACTACATTAAAGTATTGTAGACTTATTTCAAAATGATTACATTTTATGGAAGAACTGTATTAGAATTTGAAAATAAATGAACTGAAGTAGAAGATTTAAACATTTAAGGACCCTGACCTCAGAGGAAGGAACTTACACGGATATGATTAAAGGAGCAGAATGGACAAAACTCACAGTTGCAGCAGGAGCTACTGCATAGTACAAACTATCCACCACTTAGCTGTGAGTTACAACTGGCTATTGCATAAGGTGAAATATATTACTTACAAGCCGTTATGCCAATATTGTGTCCACCTCAGTTTTGTGAGCTATAAATCCTACTAGTCTACAACATTCTTGTATGAACACCTACTAATGGAGCTGGCCATCAATTTGTAGTATTTTGTCCCACTTAGTATTTGGTTGGCATACATTTTTGTGTTGCCTGTGTTACTTCTGCAATACCTATAGTGCACCCTAAAGCATTTACTTGTACACCATGACTCACTCTAATTACTAAAAGCATGTATTTACCACCCAATAGAAGAAGCATCACCATTACCACCCCACAGAAGAAGCATGTATTTGTACCAGCCTGGCTTATTTACATACTGTAGATCAGCCAAAAGGAAGAGCAAACTAAGGGCTGGACCCCGCTGGCTACTGCAGTGCCTGCTGTGGCGGATGCTGCAGGGACGAGAGCCCTCCCCTCAATGGCGCCGGGCCCGCTGCGAGGGGGGGCCGCAGCGCTGTGGCGCGAGTTGCTCCTGCTCTCAATAGAATTGAGAGCAGGACTCGTTGCGGAGCGCTAAGCCACGCTCCCCGCGGTTCAGCCAATGAGGGCAAACCTGCCGGGTGACATCATGGCCACGCCCCGTCACTCCCTCGCCATGCCTCCACCTCCCCCTGGTCTTTTGGTCTGCAGCTCCCTGCAGACCCGGGAATCGGCTGCACGCGCCGCCAGTCTCGCGGGCGCGCGTGCCGCGGAGGTACTGGGGCCTCAGTCTTATGAACCAATTACAACTTAACATCAAGGGCCAAGTACTAGTAAGAGTTTGCTCAAGGTGTCTCTACCATGGTTTGTGGTGATTATTAAAAGCCAGCTCAAAGCATGTTAACTATTTACAATAGTTACAATGAACTTTACCTATTAGTGTGGTATTGTAACATGTTATGTATGTTTGACATACTTTGTCCACATTATTAAACTAATATTCATTCTTATGCCAAAATATAATTAATGATGTGATATACTGTAGGCACACAGCAATGCAATTACACAACTTTGTCAGTTAACATTCTCATGATATACAAGAAAACTGGGGCGCTCCTCACAATTATAAACTGATACCCAAAATCTAGTTGGAGTTCAAAGTGGATGTAGATAGGCAGCAATGATGCACATAAATAATAAAATCATGCAATACTAGCCGCTGGTCTTTGCTGCTGCTCAGCCGGTAACGGATCTCCCACGATCCTCACACAGTATGAAGACACAATAAGGCGAGCGCAAGCCAGAAAAAACAGAAACAGCAAAATGTAAGTCACACAATAGCCTAAAATGCTAAAAATTGAATATTCAATTTTTAGCATTTTAGGCTATTGTGTGACTTACATTTTGCTGTTTCTGTTTTTGTTTTTTCTGGCTAACATTCTCATGACTCTGATAAGTATTGCTCTTAATGTTTAATTAATAGGATAATGGCCCATAATTACCATGTGGTACAATTTATTAAGATACCTTCTGGCACCTGATGGCCTCTTAAATTAATGGTGTCTTATGGAATACTGTAGCACCACGAAGCAAATATAAGCCTTAGTGCAATCCATGTCAAAATATAACAAATTAGGTCACTTAAAATAACACCTGACTACCACATCATTACGAGCCCAGTGTGGCCTGTGTGTCATTGCGACACACATATTTCTCAGCAATGTATCCTAGCTGGCTTTATCTTCCTATTCAAAGATGCTACAGTTTAGACAGACTAATTCTTTCTTCCACATGTTGAATGAAAGCCAGCATTCACTATTTGCTATGTTTGTACCATTTAACACGTCTAAGTTAATCTTTTGGAATACTTTTTATTTGCTTCATTGGTATTATTAATTGCATCTGTAAACATTTGGGGGCTTACGGTTGATTTGTGGAATTTATGTTTATACAAACATAACAAATGTAATCAAACATTTGGATTCTGTTTATGCACACAATGGTTTTATACAAACTTAACATCTTAACACATTGTGCTTATGGAGAACATATTGTTTGGAGTTTGCTTAACAACTCTGGAACATTCCCTTCCTGCACTCTACTTTGACTCAAAGATCACAAAATAATCACATTCAGTGGACCTGACCTTTTATGGCCAATGACCTCAAACAACAACATTAAAGTGGCAATCCAAGTTTCCTTATTTTTCTCCATAGCATTGAAGCAGGTGGTCTCCAGAGCTGAACCCCATTCATTTCAGTTGTGGGGTCCCCCTGCTTCCAGAGATACTCACCTCCTTAAGGTGTGCAGGTATCGGCTCCGCTAGCATGGCTCATGTACAGTAATGGTGGAGTTTCAAAGCTCCCGCGCTCGGCGGGCCAATAGGAAGCCGTGACAACATGACGCGGGAGCTTTAAACTTTGCTGAGATAACCGCACCCCCTTTGGAGCTCTGTATCTTTGGAAGCAGCGGGTCTCTGGAGATTAAATTAATTGGGTTCAGCTTTGGAGACCCCCTGCTTCCAATCTATGTTAAAAAAATGCATGAATTGCTCCTTTAATATATAGCAAATAAAAATATCACTGGTGAGCACGTTCACATGTCTCAGACAAGTCTGCAACCGTGCTTTTTCGCCATTATCTCTTGGCATACAATGCTTCTATTGTAACTAAGGGTTCTGGGAAATGACATCACAAATCACAGTGTCACCTTTTGCTTCAAATCCATTTTAACATGGAGCACTAGAAGTTTATGCCTGCTGTATTATACAACTGTTTAGCACAGCCTGGGTTACGAAGTGCATAGCCAGTAAACCCTCTCACAGACACCTTTAGTGTGAGGCTGGTTATAGTGGCTTGCAATTTGAAGCTGGGATACTGTAGGTTTCAACCACACATTAAATAAGTTATGGTGGTAATACATACATTCACATACATTTTCTTTCCCCTTTGTACATTGGTGAATGATAGTCTAATAATTTTGCTTTCTTGTTTCCATTATGAGTGAGGATGCCAGATAAACATCCCTTTATGTAATTGCCTAATGGTGCTTTTCAATTTAAATTAATTCCTCATTAATGTGATTGATTTGTATGTAAATGGTTTAAAGATTTCCTGGAATTTGAAGTAAAATTGAAATTATGAATATAATTATGCAGGTATTTACCTCATTGGAGTATAAAAAGATTATTCTGTTCTTTTAAATTTAATTATAAATAATTACCCTCTTTGCATATATATTAATGATCATCTTTGTTTATCTCACATGTAGGTCAATACTTAATTGTCATTCTGTCATTTAGAAAGGTTGTAAGTTGCTATAAATAAAACAATAACAAAGTCAGTAACCTTTCTTGTATATCTCGTTACAGTGAACAGACACTATACTACAGTATGTCAGTCAATCAAATTATGAGATTTGTTTATCAGGAAAAGGTTATATTTCATTAAGACCTATATAGCCTAGCTATTCACAAAAAAAGTTGATTAAAAAAATGGGTTCAGCCAATTATAAAGTTCAGTTGCTGTTTCTAGAAGTACTGTACAATATGTACTATGTATACTGTAATATAAGCACGTTTGAAAATACTGTGTATATATACAGGTAACCTCAGTAAAGAACAGGAAAATGTCAGCATGTACCAATCACTGATGCAATGTAAGTCTAATGAGTATTTCACATAGGCGGGTTTTGTGATCTTCAGATTATTTGACATTTCAAATCAATATACTAAAGCAATGCTTTCAGAACTGAAGATAACCCTGGCTAAAAAGAGTCAAGTCAAACATACATACTGCATTTACAATGCTAGATACATCCTACTATTTTTCCTTAATGGACTTTGTCCCAGGACTATATAAAGTGTCAAATGGGCCTCAGATGTGTGATGAGTATTGAATTTATGAGTGAGCATTAATTAATTGTATTAACAGAAGTCCTCTGCATGGAAAGGGAAAGATGAATCATTATCATTGTTAGATTGCTGGGCAATACAATTGGTAAATTGACAGGTTGGTGATGGGAGAGTGAGAGAGAGCAATATATATATATATATATATATATATATATATATATATATTATATATAGATATATAGCTATATACTATATATTATATATTATTGTGACAGAAACCAGGGGATGGTAATAAATTCCATATATAGGGCTCCCAGGATACTGAACAGTTTCTATCCTCTGGCCTGGGAGTGCAGCCTTATAATACATGCACTCCATCCCACAGTTTTGGGCAAGCGCTGGAACTGAGGGATTTCTGTCACCTGTCATGCTAATTAGAAATCAGGTATGTAAGACTGATTTCCTGTTTGCTCTTGTCTCTTCTCCAGAGCCTGGAAGGCTGCTGAACACAGTGGGGAGAAGCCCCTTCCCACACAGGTTCAATTGTTCTATTCATTTGGCTAACTCTGGCAAAAGTACCTTGTTTGTTGTTGGTTGGAAGTGGAAAAGCCACTTCCACCCTGAGTGGGAAATCTAGTTAAGTTATCGCTCAGGTGAGCAGCTTTTGTTTGATGTGTTTTGTTGTATGCACTGTGGCAGTCTCAGTGCCTGGGACTGAATAAACCAGGCACAGCCTGTTTAAAGGAACAGTACGTGACGCCTCCTCATTTAACCTACCCAAAAAGGACCGGTCTACCGTCCCGGACAAGCAGCGGAGCCCCGGAGTAAGCTGTTTGTCACATATGGTGGAGAATGCGGGCAGAACACTAAAAGGTCTGGGGGTTAAAGAACTTTAAAAAAAAAAAAAAAAAAAGTTTTTTTTCTCTCTCTCCAAACAAGATGGAAGACGTGGTGAGTGCGCTGGTACGCAATGTCGCTGTCCAGAAAGACGCGAATGAAGCCCTGCAACAGGCGAATGCAAACCAGCAAGAGACAAACCGCTTGCTGAGAGAGGAGCAACAGCGGTTCGCTCAGGGCTTACAGCAGGAACTCGAGATCCTGAGGGGGACTATCAGTAACCTTCCACTGGCAGCGGCAGCCCCAGTTCCGAAAATGACCAGGGCAAGCCACTACCTTCAGAAGATGGGACCCTCGGATGATGTGGAAGCCTATCTTCTCACGTTTGAACGCACGGCACAGAGAGAGGGATGGCCAGAAGCTGAGTGGGCTGGTCTAATCGCACCCTTCCTAAGCGGCGAACCCCAGAAGGCTTACTTTGATCTAGAGCCAGCCGAAGCTAACGTCTATGCAAAATTGAAGTTCGAGATCCTCGCCCGCCTCGGCGTAACCACGGCTGTTCGTGCCCAAAGGTTTCACGCATGGTCCTTCACGATGGATAAAGCCACCCGAAGCCAGATGTATGACCTCATCCACCTCGCCCGGAAGTGGCTACAACCCGAGATCAACTCAGCAAGCCACATCGTGGAACGGTTGGTCATGGACCAGTTCTTGAGGAAACTTCCCTCTGCCTTACGCCATTGGGTCAGTCGGAGTGACCCCCACAATGCGGATGAGCTTGTGGCCCTCGTAGAAAGGTACAATGCAGCAGGAGAGCACCCGCAACCCACAGTCGTGGAGCAACCCCACTACCCGAGGTTCCAGGACTCTTCCAGAGACGGTAAAAGGGTACCGGGGTTAAGGGGAGCTGAAGAGCGGCGACCACCTTCACGCAGCACCAGCAACAGTGGTTCGCACACTAAGGGCAATAGCCAACATGGGGAGCCGGGAAAAGGCTCTAAGTGGGACACAGACTATGTACCTAAATGTGTAAATTGTCATGAGAGGGGCCACACAGCAAAAATCTGCCCACTAAATGATGAGCCCATGCAATGCAACAGCGTGGAACCTTATTCGCTGTTGTCCCAATGTATGCGCCCTAGCCCAGAGGACCCCTTGAATAACCATCTGTGGGCATTTGTAAAGGTTAATGGTAGGAGGGTTCGGGCACTTCTGGACTCTGGGAGCATGGTCACACTAGTGTCCGAATACCTCTTGCCCATTAAGAAGAAACAGAGAAACAGTTCACAAAGAATGGCAATTTGTTGTATACATGGGGATAATCATGAATATTCCACTGTTGATGTTTTTTTTGAAACAGAGTTTGGTTCTTTAGATTTCAAGGTGGGTATTGTACCCAAACTGGCACATGATGTGTTAATAGGGACCGACTTTCCCCATTTTCTAAAAATGTGGTCCCCCGCTCAGAATAGCGCCCAGAGTTCAATAGCGGACCATAACGAAGTATTAGAAGAAATAAATCCTTTCCCGTTTTCAGAAATGGAGGTTGACGAGGGCCCAAATAAGAAGGGGGAAAAGGAGGAGTGCTGTAAAATTCCCTTCCCCATCACTACTTTGGTAGGGAATACCCCAAATCAGGATGTTGATCAGACACTTACCACCCCAGAACCGGATAAGACCCTCGCTGACCTAGAGGTCAGTCCTGGGAGTTTTAAGAAGGCCCAGTGGGAGGACCCCACATTAGAGGTAGCAAGGGGAAATATACGGGACCGGAATAGTACTCTTGGCCAACCAGATAGGTCGCTTGCTTACCCCTACTTCGAGGTAGAGAACGACCTAGTATATCGGGTTGATAAAAGAAAATCAGTTACAACTAAACAATTGTTGGTACCACGGACATTCCGTAATGTAGTGTTACACCTCGCACATAGTCATCCATTGGGGGGACACCTAGGGGTGGAAAAGACAAAAGAAAAGGTTCTCCGAAGCTTCTATTGGCCTGGGGTTCTGGCAGAAATTACGAATTATTGTTCCTCATGCCCAGCATGTCAGATCACCGCCCCGTTCAAGGCGTACCGCAGCCCATTGGTACCCCTTCCCATAATAGAGGTACCATTTGACCGGATTGCTATGGATCTAGTAGGACCCCTAATAAAGTCTGCTAGGGGACATCAGCATATATTGGTAATAGTAGATTATGCCACCCGATATCCGGAGGCAGTTCCCCTACGTAGCACCTCTGCCAAAAACATAGCAAAAGAGTTAGTAGTTCTGTTTTCCCGGGTTGGAATTCCTAAAGAGATTCTATCTGACCAGGGAACACCGTTTATGTCCCAAGTAACAAAAGAGTTATGTAAACTCCTAAAAATCAAGCATCTCAGAACTTCAGTCTATCATCCACAAACAGATGGTTTAGTGGAAAGGTTCAATAAAACCTTAAAGAGCATGTTACGGCGGGCGGTCGATAAAGATGGGAAAAACTGGGATTGTTTGTTACCGTACCTGTTATTTGCCATTAGGGAAGTTCCCCAATCATCCACAGGCTTCTCCCCGTTTGAACTATTGTATGGCCGACACCCAAGGGGCTTACTGGATATAGCCAAAGAGACTTGGGAACACGAGGTTACCCCTTACAGAAGTGTAATAGAGCATGTTGCCCAGATGCAGGACCGCATTGCTGCAGTCCTACCCATAGTGAGGGAACACATGGAGAAAGCTCAAGAAGCACAGAGGAATACGTATAATAAGGGTGCTAGGGTCAGAATTTTTTTTCCAGGTGATAGGGTACTAGTTCTGGTTCCCACCGTGGAAAGTAAATTCCTTGCTAAATGGCATGGGCCATATGAGGTCTTGGAAAGAGTGGGAGAAGTAAATTATAAGGTAAGACAGCCAGGTAGGAGGAAACCTGAGCAAATTTACCATATAAACCTACTCAAGCCCTGGAAAGATAGAGAAGTCTTGTCAACCCTAGTAACCCCAGGTCCGTCAGAGAGTCAAGAAACTGACCCAGAGGTTAGCATAGCTGAAACCCTGTCCGTTCATCAGAAACAAGAGGTTCAGAATTTAGTGAGCAGAAACAAAGAAATCTTCTCTACACAGCCAGGTAGAACTAGCGTAATTGAACATGACCTAGTCTCTGAACCGGGGGTCCGAGTTAACCTTAAACCGTACCGAATCCCAGAGGCCAAAAGAGAGGCTATAAGTTTAGAGGTTAAAAAAATGCTAAAACTAGGCGTAATTGAGGAATCCCAAAGTGGGTGGAACAGCCCTATAGTCTTAGTCCCAAAGCCAGATGGTACAACAAGGTTTTGTAATGACTACCGGAAACTAAACGCGGTGTCAAAATTTGATACTTACCCTATGCCCAGGGTAGATGAACTTGTAGAGAGACTGGGCAAAGCCCGATATCTCACAACCCTAGACCTAACAAAAGGGTACTGGCAGGTTCCCCTCACAGAAAGGGCAAAAGAAAAGACAGCCTTCTCAACCCCAGACGGCCTCTTTCAGTATAGGGTGCTGCCTTTTGGCTTACATGGAGCTCCCGCCACATTCCAAAGAATGATGGATAAAATTTTAAAACCACATGCTCGGTATGCTGCTGCCTACCTGGATGATGTGGTAATCCATAGTGAAGATTGGCAATCCCACCTTCCAAAGGTCCAAGCTGTGCTCGACGCAGTTCGGTCTGCTGGACTAACTGCTAACCCCGCTAAATGCACCATTGGTCTGGAGGAGGCCAAGTATCTGGGGTATTCTATTGGCAGAGGTTTACTCAAACCCCAAACACTCAAAGTGGAGGCGATACAAGGTTGGCCAAGGCCAATTACAAAAAAACAAGTAAGGACCTTTTTGGGGTTAATTGGGTACTATAGAAGGTTTATTCCCAATTTTGCGACTAAGGCAACCCCACTAACCGACCTCACAAAAGCAAGAGGACCGCTTATGGTAAAGTGGTCCCCCGAAACCGAACAGGCCTTTAGAAGCCTGAAAGAAGCTCTCTGTGCCCAACCAGTGTTGGTCACACCTGACTTCTCCAAAGAGTTCGTAGTCCAAACCGACGCATCTGAGGTAGGGCTGGGGGCGGTACTCTCCCAGGAGTCTCAAGGTGAGGAACACCCCATCCTTTATTTAAGTAGGAAACTAAATCCCCAGGAGAAAAATTACTCCATAGTAGAGAAAGAGTGTCTCGCAATAAAGTGGGCTGTAGAGACGCTCAAATACTACCTGTTGGGGAGAAAATTCCGGTTGGTCACAGATCATGCACCCCTTACCTGGATGTGTCAAAACAGGGAAAAGAATGCTAGAGTGACCAGGTGGTTCCTAAGCCTACAACCCTTTAAATTTTCTGTGGAACACAGGTCAGGGCACAAACATGGCAATGCTGACGGGTTGTCAAGGATGCACTCCCTAATATCCATGGTCGCTCATCCCTCGAGGTCTGAGCTGGGGGGGAGGATATGTGACAGAAACCAGGGGATGGTAATAAATTCCATATATAGGGCTCCCAGGATACTGAACAGTTTCTATCCTGTCTGGCCTGGGAGTGCAGCCTTATAATACATGCACTCCATCCCACAGTTTTGGGCAAGCGCTGGAACTGAGGGATTTCTGTCACCTGTCATGCTAATTAGAAATCAGGTATGTAAGACTGATTTCCTGTTTGCTCTTGTCTCTTCTCCAGAGCCTGGAAGGCTGCTGAACACAGTGGGGAGAAGCCCCTTCCCCACACAGGTTCAATTGTTCTATTCATTTGGCTAACTCTGCAAAAGTACCTTGTTTTGTTGTTGGAAAGTGGAAAAGCCACTTCCACCCTGAGTTAGGGAAATCTAAGTTAAGTTATCGCTCAGGTGAGCAGCTTTTGTTTTGATGTGTTTTGTTGTATGCACTGTGGCAGTCTCAGTGCCTGGGACTGAATAAACCAGGCACAGCCTGTTTAAAGGAACAGTACGTGACGCCTCCTCATTTAACCTACCCCAAAAGACCGTGTTCTAACCGTCCCGGACAAGCAGCGGAGCCCCGGAGTAAGCTGTTTGTCACAATATATATATATATATATGTATATATATATATGTGTATATATATATATATATATATATATATATATCCTGAAACTTCCCTCTAAATAACTGAATAGCATGTTCATCTATTCTGTCTTCAATGTCTCTAAAAGTCATTTGCATTGGTTACTGTATTTTTGGCTTTTCTCCAATCATCAAATAAACTGTCACTTTCTAACAGTAGACTGGCAACAGTAATTAAAGTGCATCAAAAAAAATGTTACATGGCTGAACAAGCTAAGTAACATGTTTCAATTCTCTGTAGCATCAATACTTAAATCAGTACAGTATTTCTGAACAATTGGAGAAATGTATTGCTTATCTACTGGTCATTGAATTATACAAATAAATGCACTTTAGTTTGTGGGTTTGAGTGCTTGTGATTATCCCCAGGCTCTTGTCTTGTCCATTACTATAATAGTGTTGTGACGACTTCAATGAAAACTATCACTCCTGTTCATATACAATCCCTCAGCTCACACACAACACACCTTGGCTTGACAGTACTATTAGGGAATTGAAGAAGAGGGGCGAAGGCTTATAAGAAGTCAGACTGTGGCAGTGGACAAAAGACTGACTCGGCTTTCAGCTCTGTGGATAAGCTTTTTAGACTGGGGTAGCCTTTTCCATGTCACGTTGTGATGAATTTGCTCTGTAGGCAGATAAGTTGTTCTCCATCCATGGAAGAATTCGGACACTGCTTTCTAATGAGTGTTGGGGTTCCGAGCATGTGAAGGCAGGCTCTGGCTTCATCGTCTAGGTTGCCCTATAAGGCTGTGGAAGACATTATGCAAACTATCCAGGGCTTTTGCATCCACTACCTGTGGTTTAAATCCAGGCTAATATGCCTTCATAGGTTGTGTTTATTTAATTAGCCCAGTATTTGCCTAAATAATCTTTGTAGATCTTTCCAAAACCGCTAGAGTAAGCAGATATCGGACCTGATCTGACAAAGCATTAATTAAACCTGGATTACATGGCTTTCTACAGATTTGTATCACACATTCTTTCCTAGGGAAGGCTCTCATGAATGTGGTTGCAACCCAACTTAAAATCCATCTGTCAAAATATAATCCATGATCCATTCCTGTCAGGGTTCAGGAGATGGCATAGTACTGAAGCATCTCTGGTTTGTGTGGTTAATAATATTGTTGTGATTGCTTGACCATAGTCATCCTTTACCTCTCTGCAGCATTTGATAACGAGGACAATGGGATTTGTGTGGAGTCAGTTGCACAGTTCTTAGCTGGTTCCCATCTTTTCTCACTGGCAGGTAACAGAGAAACATTTCTGGAATATTCTCCTTTATACCAGTGCACATGTTATCTGGCATGTCACAGAGCTTTATGTTATTGTCCATGTTATTTGCTGTACATGCTACCACTGGGTGACATTATCAGACAACATAGCCTGGGTTATCATCACTACTACACAGATATACTTGTCCTTTCCACCAGGTACTAAAAACACATTGTAAATCCTCCATGGATGTCCAGCTAAGCTCCTACAATGGTGCCAGCAAGATTAAGGTTGAATCTTTATAAGACAGAGAGGCTCAGGTTTAGAGCTCACTGTCTGATGACAAAAACACTACAGCTACAGTAGGTCAGCTCAGGCCATAAGTTTGGGGGTCCCTGGTTGCTAAACTCTTACTTTGTGTGCGGAATCGTTGATTGTTGCTTGATGGTTAAATGTCAGGTATCAGCCATGATCAAATCCTCATTCATGACACCTGAAGAAGATAGCATGAACTGAGCACTTGATTCCCCAGAGAATCTCCCTACCCTGGGTCATGCTTCCTCACACATGGACTACTTCAATGAACTTTACCTGGTACTTCTAGATGCAGAGCTAGGTTGCCTGCAGCTGGAGTAGAATGCAGTGGCTAGAATGTTAACTAAACAGAGTAGTTCTTGGGACATGTGACACCTGTTCTTCAGTCTCAGTCTTCAGTCTGTTTCAAGGTTGGCTTTTTGACATTCAAAGCGCTACATAATCAGGGCCCTAACTATCTGAAAGAGCTCCTGGTTCCCTATACTTTCACTCACTTTGATCCACCAGTGAAGAACTGCCAACAGCACCCAGAATATCCTTTGTGGCCCAAGGTTTCAGACATGCTGCACCTACTCTTTAAAATTTTCTGCGTTATCTAAGAGGTCTTTTCTCTGGAACCCTTTTTAAACAGACTTTAGACCTACCTGTTGACCCAGGTAATGAACCACCCACAACCTCTGGCTGAGTCGGCAGGATAAGCAACCCCTGCCAGCACAGGTACTTTTAAAGTTATAAGTGTTTTATTTGTTTAGTCATTGGGAAGTCCTTTGGGGCCCAGTGAGAGAAAAACTCTATATAAATAAAGTTATTGTTATTAAACATAATTGTTACAAGACAAGGATAAATTACTAACAAAAATAGCAGACAACCCCAGCAGTACTGGGTTTTTCTTACTTCATTTACAGAACATGATGGAATTTTTCTTAAGGGATCCTATTTTGACCTACAGTAGAGGAGGTGGAACCTTTGCAGCATGTGCATTTTTGTTTCGGTTATATCACATTCTTGCTAAGCTCAACAAAGATAAATAGGGAATATTATTGTTCTTAACATTTATATTAAAAGGGCTGAGTAAATTCAACTTTTCCAATCAAAATGTAATGAAATGTAGCCAAAGGGTAGTATTTAATTGGCCACCTAATATGCTACTACACTCATTATTAGAGATGGGTGAATGTGTCTGTAACAGTGGAACTTATCCCTGTTCAGAATATGCCGCTAATACAGCAGTGTGTTGGTTAATTGGATCCAGCAGTTAACCAACTTCACCTGGCTGATTAGAGGTTTGTTAGAAAAGCCTGTCTTTGAGACAGGAAGGAAGATTCTTCCTGAGCTCACATGTGAGCTGAACCAAGAAACAGTTAGAGCAGAGGTTCCTGAGTCTCACAGGTGAGACTGACCGAGGGAACACAGAGATGTCTGGAGCTTGCAAGATACAACCCAGCTGACAAATAAGACTTCAAAATCTGGATGCTGATATATCCGGAGAAAAGGCAGCAACCCAGCAAACAGATAAGACTTTCTTATTGGACTGTTAGCTATATCTGTATATATAAATATATCTATATGACTTGGGCTGATGAATAGCTTGGGTACCCACCCAGTTAAATAGGGCTGGAATATAAGTATACAGTACATATACACCAAAGTGGAGCAGGTTTTGTTTGGCTCACAATTTTTCATATGTTTTGCTGTGTTTAAAGCGACAGGCACAATAAAGCCTTATTTTAATTTCACTTTAAAACAGTCTCCATTGCGTACCTATGCACATGTCCTCTTACAGTGTCAAAATCCGTTCCCCAAATTATTTTAGTCTTTCAGATTCCAATCTGATCTGTATAATGAAATCCAGAGTCGGATTGCAGCCTCCTAAAACCGAGTGAAATCCTCGGAATCCTCTGGCTTGATTCTGTGGAATCCGTAACCAGAATCCACTGGAATCCATTCTGCAGATTATGTAGAGTCCAAAAACAAAATATATTGCCACTCCCAGTTCATGAAAGGAGAGAGAGAACACTCAACCACGTTGCTGGATCGTTGCTCTCACATTAAAGGCAGGAAGCAGAAGGACCTGTTAGCAGGTTTATTCTTAAAGGCATAAAATGTAACAATCATAAAATAAAATGCCCAGCTCCTCTCTGAGAACACTAGCCAACATGGTGGTTACTCTCAAACTAGCAGCTGAAGAGCTAATCCCCTTACCATCTATAGTAATCAAAAGGTATATGCAGGTAATTTTACCTGCTGGCGCCCAGCTTTCTCCTGACTCGGATAAGGAGGAAGAATCCAAACCTTGTCCCAGGCACATCCTTCTAGGCAGCTTGATTCCCCACAACCTCTTGCCCTGTCTCTGCATGTTCTGAAACAGGTGTCCCCCTGAGAAGCATGGCCTTGTCTCTGCAGGATCTGGAAGCACTGACTGAATGTAAGTTCCTGCCTTTTAAAGACCTCAGGGGCCAATTAGCTACACCCTAGCAGTTAGGATGTGGTCTGCTGCCACATAGTGAGGAAGTTAACCCTTCACTTCCTCACAATATAGGTATATGTGTGTATATCATCTATTTATTTTTTGATTATTGAAGCTCGGCTAACACGGTACTGATACCTCTACATGTATATATATATATATATATATATATATATATATATATATATATATATATATATATATATTATGTATGTATGTATGTATGTATGTATGTATATGTATATATGTATATATCTATGGATTAAACCTATCCCTGCCCCCTGTGCAGTATTCGATTTATGAATTTAGGTATTAAATGGTCCCTTAATGTTTGTGATGTAAGAGTGTGTGTGTGTGTGTGTGTTTGTGTGTATGTGTTGTGATACAATCACTGTTTCTAGGGCCTAGAAGAGTGCAGTAAGTGTGCTTTCCAGTCTACAGAGAGTGAATCTCCCGTAGAGAAGATAGCAGCAGCTGCAAACTAATTGAGCAGGCTGGACTCCTGATTGCACATGGATTTTTAAAAGTCAGGAAGTGACTACAAACATAGAGAGACTGCTTACCCCAGAGAGAGAAGGCGGGAGAGAAAAAGTTTTCCTCAGCAAAGAGGCTGGCATAGTCCCCTAGACCCGCTGGATGGTGGTCGCGGAGTCTGCTGGGACTGCCTGGGTTTGAATCCCAGGAAGAGGAAGGAAGGATGCAAAACCATACTGAAGCAGGGATGTCAGGTCCTTAACATTGGGCTTACATAGAAGAGGGATTCTCTTAACTCTCACAGGTTCCAGAGGGAATTAATTGGAGGCCCAAATCAGCACAAAGCAAAGAGCTAAGTTAATTTAATGTACTGAAGACGGTGTTGTTGCATATGATAGGGCATGTTTTAAGATGGGAACCAGTTTAGTTGGCCAGCGCTGTTAGAAAGGGCTAAAAGTACGGTGTAGTTACTTTTCCCTAAAGGGAATAGGAGTTATTTTTATGTTTTGTGTTTTGACTTAAAGGGACGGTGGGCCTGTTGGTGTATGATTTAACCCTGTAAATAAACTCCCTGTAGAGAAATACAATGTTTCTGGCCTTTTTCTGGGACTTAAAGATACTGCAACGTGATGTGGGCATCCCAGTGTGTAAATATACATTTTTGAAGTGCCCACAGTGTATACAGCACTTTACAAAAGGTGTGCGAGGAGGGGGAGTGTATACCAATGGTGTGGTGGGTGTTGCAATGTAAGAGGGTGTTGCATTACTATAAATGTGTATGGATACTATGTAGTCCAAATTTGTACATAGGGATAGAATTACATTGTACATTTGTATGTGTAAGAGACAGGTTTGTGTGCATTCATATAGCGCAGTATTTATAGACATGGGCTTAAGCACTCATGGGAAGAGAGTTCACTTGTTTAGTGGCTCATGAAACTGCAGTCTCGTTTAGGCCATGGGTCAGTGTCCCAAATAGTCTAATAAATTTGTATTCTTGCAACCATCTCTCTTTCGGTGTTCTGAGATTACCTTTGAGCATGGCCACTTTTGAGCATGGCCAGAGTCAAAGAAATGTTCGCCGACAGAACTGTCTCTTGTTCCACATGTCATGCTGTGGCGATGCAGGTTCATTCTCTTGTTTAGCCCTTGTCCTGTCTCACCTATGTAGTAACAACCCCCTGAGAATTTCATGCACATGATAAGGTACACGACATTGCTAAAGGAAGAGGAGAAACTTCTTTTGATATTATACTCCAGATTTCTGTGTGATATTTGTATTGTGCCCGCTGTATGGAGCATTGCGCAGGTTTTGCATCTTGCATCCTGGCATGGTCTTGTCACGCATTCAGTTGTTTTGTTGAATACTTTACTCCTCACCATCATTTCCTTGAGATTATGAGGTTGTATGATAATAAGGGTGTTTCAGGGAAGACATGTTGCAGTCTTTTATCTTCCTGGAGAATGGGTTGTAGTTCCCTGGCAATCTTGCGTAGGGTTTCTAGTTGTGGGTTATGTGTGACCACCAAAGGTACCTGTCACTTGTCTCTTTCTTTCTGTATTCAAGGAGATCACTTCTTGGTATTTTGGTGGCTTTGTGGATTTGCTGGTCTACAATTCTGTGGTGGTATTCATGGTTTATGAAATACGATCTCAAGGCTGTAATCTGCTGGCCTCTGTCTGCTGTGTCGGAGCATATCCGGTTGTATCGTATGGCTTGACTGTAGATGGTTTCATGCTTAGTGTGTGTGGAAGCTGTTGTCCCTCAAATAGCTGGCTCTGTCTGTAGGTTTGCGGTATATAGAGGACTGTAGTTGGTGGTTCTTTATAGTAATGGTCTAGGAAATGTACTTCGTCCGGGGAATGTGTAAGTTTGAGGTTGATGATCGGATGGAACGTATTGAAGTTTCCATGAAACTGTATGAAGTCCTGTTCACCAGAGGTCCAAATCAGGAAGATGTCATCGAAGGTTTGTAAGGGGTTTCAGTGACAGCTGGAAAGAAAATCAGTTTCCAGTTTTGTGCAGAACAGATTGGCATACTGTGGCGCCATCCGAGTGTCCATAGCAGTTCCAGTTGTCTTTAGGTATGTGTCATTTCCAAATGTGAAGTAGTTATGGGTCAGAATAAATTAGATACATTTAGTCACTGTCTCTGTGAGTGGATCCTGCTGTCCCAAAAAGTATCTGCAGGCTGAAATTCTATCTTCATGGGGGATGTTTGTGTAAAGTGATTCAACATCCATGGTTGCTAGTAGTGTTCCTATTTGGAGGGGGCCAATAGTTTTAAGTTTGTTTAGCAGGTCGGTGGTTTCCTGGATATAGCTGGGTGTTTTCCCATATATACATACACGTGAGTGAAATAAGACGAGAAAATAGAGTAAAAATTGACAGTGAGTGATATTGATTTACTTTCTCTGCTGCTTTTGCCATTTGCACTTTGCTCAGTGTTCTTGATTTGCCTGGCTGGGAGCTGCTGCTTCTGCTGGGAATCTGGCAGTGGTAGTACAAATATGACAACTCTAGTAATGGAATGGCATTGGCCTCTGGCCTCAGTGACCAGGGCTGTGCCCTGACACACGACGTGCAGAGTATCAGGGAGACAAGACTTGTGAAAGTGTAACCCTCCTTCAAACTAATTGACACAGTATTGTTGTTATTAATATTATAATCTTATTATTAGATATTTATATACTGCTACCTAATTTATAGAATAGACACAGTAACAGTACATGAGAAGAGGACCGCTCAGAGTGTGGACTGGACACACACAGAACGGAGTCAGTCTAGCCAGTCGAAGGTTAATGGTTAAGCTGAAGTTGTAT
The DNA here is from genome assembly GCA_036426205.1 of Ascaphus truei. Taxonomy (NCBI): domain Eukaryota; kingdom Metazoa; phylum Chordata; class Amphibia; order Anura; family Ascaphidae; genus Ascaphus; species Ascaphus truei. The sequence continues at coordinate 164,416,548 of CM071568.1, read as the reverse complement.
TAAGTAAATCATGTATAAATGTTTGACTATAGTGTTACAGCAGCAGCTGCCCTAACTAACCCATAGCCACACCCTGTCTACAACACAATGGCTTAAACTTGAGGCTGTACCCCTAATGATATACTCCTCCCATAATAATTAATTTGCGGATTCATATTACGTTTGCTGATGCAGATCCCATTTTCAGATCAAATACATAAGACAGATTTTCATTTTTAGACTGATGGGCGGAATTCCACGGCCAATCCATTGCAGATTCGGATTCCAGCAAAAATGTTGCCCATCTCTAGTCATTATCAGCTGCAGTGTGTGTACCAGTATGCTTACCAATTATGCAGTACACACTACAAGGGCTCTATTTCGATGTACTTCAGTGGCATAAAATATATGCATTTCTGAATACTTTCAACATTTATATAACATATTGTATCACTACCAGGTATCTGAGATGGCTGGCTTGGTGATATATCACCATTGTATTAAGTCCATAGTTGATATAATTGTAAGCAATGCATAGTAGAATTTATGTCTGCAATTAAAACAAAATTATTAATTATGAATAATTTCACTTGTGCTTCAGTGAACTTGACTGCGATCACCATAGTGTTCTCGAGACTATATGCTGTGCAAGATAAACCAGATCTCTTAGTGGATAACTTTAAGCTCCTATATAGAAAGGGAGACAGATTACAGCATGAGTTGTGGAAGTTGAACAGAACAGCTCACATGAGAGTATCCAGACAACCTCCACAATAGGACATACAGGAGTAGGGGCTATGTGTTATGAGAGTTAGTAAGTAATGTTTTGCATGAAGGTTACTTGAGGCAGTAAAGTTGAAGATGATGTGTGGTCTTGATGACACCATCTTGAAGTGGAAGTATGAAGTTCAAACCCAGTTCCACCCTTGTCAAAACTCTGCATTTACTGTACTGGGATTCATTGTCTCTGTAGGTTTTTTGTAAACCACTGCTTATGATTTTGGCTCTCTTCATATAAAGAATACTAAGAAAGAGGAAGTGTAGAATAAGAGAGATTCCTCTGGGAAAAATATGACCCATTTACTTGGAGAACTTCTTTCATTTGCATCAAGAGAACGTCCATGCTATATGAATTAATGCAGATACATAATTATTTCGAAACACTTGCTCCATATCGACCAAAATAAGGTGTTGATTACAGTAATGTACCATAACTATAAAACATTTAAAAAAAAGGATATATTTTGAACTGAATAATCTTAAAACATAAATGAATATGCAAGTTTAAAAAATAAAAAAAAGGGATGGTCATTGATCACATATGTAAGCTGCCATTCTACCACTGGTGATATTAAGTGGCTATTTAGACAGAACCTTAGCAAACACTGTTTTGGTTTATACACAATCCATAACATTGTTCCACCTTTTATATACGAAGTTACATTTAATGTGGCTAAACTGTAGATGTGTTATAGTAAAGGGACAGTTTCACATACCGTTAAACTAATAAACATGTTTTTAATTATGTTTATACAATACTGTACTATAGCTGATTGTCTATCCATCTACCTGATGATCAGTTTGAGAGGATGCTTCATACTATGGGGCAGAAGGTTATTTAGCCTGTTTAGCCTAAATTACCTTTAGGGTAATGCTAACGCCTATGTTCTAAAGAAAATAAGATAACGTTAATCCAGTGTACTCCTTAAATTACGTATAGTTATTTTATTTCCAGCTGTTAGTGCTAATGATACTGTATGAAAAGGAGGCATTTCCCCAAACATTGCATATGCACTAAAGGCCAGAATTTAGCCTGATGTTATAGAGAGAGAAAATACCTATTTTAGTAGAGTTCCAAGCACTATATACAGATGTAGCAAGACTCACATCTTAATTTGTAATTCCGTTGGCAAACTTGTCTAGCCATAGATTTCAAATGTTCAAGAATTTATCATGTTTATTTTTCACTAATATAGTTATCTTATCATAAACACAATCTCTCAAACTCTGTTTATAACTTGTTTCTTAGAAAGAGTATCACATTGTTTCCATGCTGCAACATCTAGCAGCAGAGGGAAAATTATGTGCCAGTATTTGTTAGGGGATATTTTTCCTAAATGGGTCTGCCTAAGGCTTGGGTCCCGCTGCATCCGACGGCGGCCGCGTGCACGCCACTCACCAGCTCCTGACTTCCTCCCGAGCCGGCCCCAGTCCCTCCTCGCTGCCAGGCTCACTACGCACTGTGACGCGTCAGCCAGCAGGGAATGCAATAGGATTGTGATCCCGAGCGGCGATGCGTTACGTGGTGTGGCAGGGAGCCAATGAGGAGGGGAGATCGCCGGCAGGGAGCTGGACACACAGACAGACACACGAGTTGATAATCTCTGCGGATTCCTGATGTTACAATGCAAAGTCTGTATTGATACTGCGTGTACAGTAATGTTTGTATTTTTTGAAGTAGGCTGGTATGACTTGCTTGGTACACATGTAACATCTATTGATTTGAGTGAAGCGATGAGGGAAGACTGTGTACTCCTTCCCATTTGATTGTAATCTGAGACTATTCCATTACATGAGGCTCTTAAACAAAAGATTGTAATTCCAGCAGCTTTGTTTAGGAGCATACCAGCTTACACCAGCCATGGCTTACACCAGCCATGGTTGCCATGCCCCCAGCACCCCCGGTGCTTGCAGCTTCCCATGTAGCGAGTTGTAGCATCTGATCTTCATTCCTCATAGCCATGCCCCCCATCATAGTCGCACCCACCGACCCATTTTTGCCACGCCCACCGAGCCTAAAAATGTCTCCCTTCAGACTGCAGGTCGTCGTGAAGTGCCGTGTATGTGCCACCTTATACTGATACTAACCTAATACTAGTGACCACATGTCAAGGGGTAAAGTCGTGCCATAATCTAGTATATTCATTTTATAACATCCTTCCAAAAAATATTATTGTTGGACATGACCTCCAAAAGTGACCCATCATGCCCACTTGACCACAGTGTCTCTAGTCTCCAGCACAAATTAGAAGATATATTATAGATATGTTTAAGTTTTGCTGATAGGAATCTTAACAACATTTAAAAACTGTTTTTCTTTGGTTCTCGGAACGATATGTTCCCAATCTTTCACAACCAGTGTCGAGCCCAGTTCTGTTTCCCAAATAATCATATACAGTATTGTAGTTCCGTCTCTCGGAAAGGCCAAGACAGCAAGTTGTAAATTAGCAAATTCATACCTTTCTGAGCTGAGTTAAATTTCCAAACAAATTCAAATGTCTTTAAATCCTGGCATGCATCAGTTATCTTATATTCGATCTCTTTCAAAATTTCAAATATTTTAATTTGTCCATTATAATATCAATTCCTTATCTAACTATCCTGGCCCTCTTGAAGAAAAACCAACAAGAATCGTGTATTCAGTAGGAAAAAATTATAACCCATACTGTATATCACAAATATGCAAAGTGTTCCTCTAAGAGATTATAATCAATAATTTTGGAGATGTGTTATTACATTTAGCATCAAGTAAGGCAAACAAAATCAAAGAATATAATTGTGGAATTTGATAAAATAATGTAAAAAAAAGTGTGTCCCGAGCACGCGCATTTTAAGTGAAACTTCTTTGTCTTCTGTCACTGTTATGTCACAGAGATTGTAATTGTGATGGTGATGTTTTTAAATTAAAAATCAAAACACAATTCAGTGCCAAAGCGCCAAGAAGTCAGACTTAATGCGTGTTTTAGCTACTAGCACTTCTATATTTATAGTAACTGTGAATTCCTTGTGTGTGTGTGTGTGTGTGACTTTGTGTGTGTGTTTGTGTCTCTCTGTGTCTCTGTGTATGTGTGTGTGGTCTCTTTGTCCTGCTGCTGGTGCGCCTGTGCCTACTGCACAGGCGCGTCCGGACGGAGCGGCTCCAACTGCGCAGGCACGCAATGCCAGAGCCATCGGCAACGGCTCCTGCGCAATGCTCGCCGAGCGCAGGAGGCCTCCGCATACACGCCAAGCTGGCAACACTGATGGCCTCTTCTGCCAGCAGTGACATCACTTTTGCGGCTGCACTTCGTCACCTTGAAGGCCATTTACTCCAAGACACATTTTCATTTGGTAAGTTTCACTTTAAAAAAATATCAAATTGGGCTAAAGAATAGTAAACTCCAAATAAAGGTTAGTGGTAAATTGGTATAAAAGTCGGTAAATAAAGTCCTTAGGCTAGGTGGTAGGTGCTGCCTCCTCATGGGAATTTCTCAAGTCCTCTGTACAGTAAGTGGCGAGGATAAAACTTTAAATAAATGCACACATCAAAAGCCACCAATGGTGTGTTACCCTTTCATTAAATAAAATCCAATATATTCACTCACCATCATCAATCTTGTGCCAGACCCATCCAAACAGTGTAATCTTTCCACCTTCGTGTTCCCACAGTCTCTGGTAAGCTTCTTGATGTTACCATTTAGCCTTAGCTGCATCTGCTGTGTGCTGACTTTGGAGTAATGGGTCGATGATTTCATCAGGCCACGGAGAAATAATTAGCACTGCTATCACCCTGCAAAAGAGAAAGTACCGATACTTAGGCTTATTTCTAGCACTTCAGGCATAAGGTATCCCAAAGGTGTAGGGAACACCGGAGCACCATCATTTGTGATACCTTCTGACTGAAGCACTAGAAATAAGCCTAAGTATCAGTACTTTCTCTTTTGAAACTCCGGATTGGACTTTGTTTGATCATTTTTCTATCTGATTGAGGGAAGAACTACATGTTATGCATATAGCAATGGACCAGAAGAAAGGGTTTATTACTCTGAAATGTGAACATTGCTCCCCTTGACACTTTTGTAAATATTATTGTTATTTTTTTCTTATTTTTCCCATTAGTTTGTCCTTCTTGATTGCTCTGTTATCTGTATGCTTACATTGTACAGTATTTCACTTTTATTCTCATATTTATGAGTAAAATATACTATTTTGAAGTATTTCTGACTTAAGTATTTTTGAGTGCGGGGTTGCTATTTGTTTTAATATTTTGTTTTTTCATCTTTTCATCTTGCTCTTGCCATCTTCTAGTACAAATACACTTTGTAATTAAGTGGCTGTGATCTTATTTAAAATCACATGCACAAACGAATACTACAACATCTACTGCGTGTGCACAGTGGTGCAGTATTTATAAGACTCTGCAGAGCAATTTGGGGCATGTACCTAACCATTTATAATTGTATTTCCTTTTGAACTGCCTCATCCTGAATGGTTCTCATCTGAGTAGACTTAATACAATGTTTATTGATTCCCTATGAATTTCTCGACCATTATCCTTTCTTCCATATTTGCTCATCTCGTGCCCTGCTTTGTAAATATGTTGCTGCTCACTGTAAATTGCTAAATGCTCCCAGTGTTTGTAATGCATTTCTCTCCATTAGCCTCAACTCCATGGCTCCAGCTATAAAGATTGATGAGTTGCACACCATGCACATGAAAATAATTGAAGCAAATATTGATTGGTGTATCTATGTAGTAAATAGGTTTCAAGTCCATATGTTTTTCATCATATAGAAAAAATATATTTGGCCCACAATTTGCAATCGTGAGATTACATGGTTAAGCATAGTTGGTAACTGAGATCTGACATATCCTTCAGGCCGTATTCTGCAAAATGTGATGGTGCCAATCTAGCACTATAGCACAGAGAGCCTCATTGACTTCAATAGTGCATTCTGTGCGATAGTGCAGAATTGGTGCTATTGCTATTTACAGAATAAGACCCTTTCTCTTTGACTCCCCCTACACTCTATATTACAGTTCTCTCATGTTCCTTTTCATACACACATCCCAACACTGGGGGAGATATGGACAACAATGTACTCCTTGTTCTGGTATATTTCAATATTGTCATCAGCAAATAAAAATATCACTTGTGAGCACATTCACATGCCCCAGACAGGTCTGCAACTCTGCTTTTCACCATTATCTCTTAGCATACAATGCTTCCACTGCAGCAAGGGATTCTGGGAAATGGCATGAAAATGAGCACAAAGTGTCACATTTGACATCATGCCCATTTTAACATGGACCCCTATAAGCATATGCCTGCCATACTGTCATCAATATTGTCATCAAAACGTGACACTACATTAATCTAGTATCTGTCTGTCTACAGCCTACATAGACATTTTCAATGGATGTACTGTACACTGTGATGGGCAATCAATATAACTTGCTTTTTCTTAATTTTTTACACTTTTCTATCAGATCCCAACTTCTGATTCAACCTTCTTCTCCGTTCCTTCCTCACCCAACACTAACAAGGATATTTATCATAAAATCTAAAGCCTGCTACTCATCAGATCCCTACATCTTTTAACTTGCTTATCCCCAATCAATACATTTAATTGTCTGGATTATGTGATGTAAAATTGTACCCTTATCTGCATTTTAGATAAAAAAAGGTCCTCTTGGAAACATCTGTAGCTTTTGCCTTGCTATCCTTGTGCTGCAAATTCCTGTCATGGTAATGTGATATTATGATTGTTATAATATGATTGTTATTAAAATACACTTTAAACTTTGGTGCTCAGCAAAAATATAATGAAGTAAAGAGACCACACTACAACAAAAGCTAAATAAACACAAATCTGATGAAAATGTAAGTTTTTTTATTTTTTTATTTGCAAAGATTTATTTGTGCTGTATGAGTATTTCATTTTTTCAATGAATGTAAAATGCTTTTCTCGTTTAAGAGTATTGTGTATATCCAATTTTCTGATTAAATCACATCACAATACTTTTCTGACTGGTAAACAGAAATGTCACTATGGATTGCTTCCTAACAGAAGACTAAGATAAAAAAAAAAAGCATAAAGAGTAGATCCATAAATGACAGTCCTTAGTAATCATTCTTGATAGGAAAGAAAATATAGTCTAGATACTTGGCAATAAAGAAAAGCGTATAAATTCACTGTAATTTATGACAAGTACAGCAAATGTCTGAATGCTCAAGAGAATTTCTACATCCCATTGTAAATCTCAGCTACATACTGTAGAGTGTGGATAGTGTTTACAGCTAAGAATTTATTTTTTCCATCAGAGGCAAAGTCAGATCTGTCTACAGGGAACTCTCCACAGCAAATGTTCATGATGTAAGTCTGGGGAGAATCAAAAGATTTCCCCTAGACAATCTGCATCTACCATTAAAGCTCCTTTAAAAAGTAGCTAACAGTACCCATAAAAGATGTAATTAATTTTCCAAGCAGCAGAAATCATTTTAGCATGCTATAGCAACTACAGTATTCGTAAAGGGTTGGTTAAGAGTCTATTGAATTAAACAATATTGGGGCCTATGCAGAGAGCAGCGAATTTTCGAAATTCGCCATTTTTTGGAGATAATCGCGCAGAAAACAGCAGAAAATGGAGATTTCCGAAAAACGCGCCAATTTTTCTTTTCTATTTGTAAAACTCGCCTCGCGGCTGGCGAGAACCGCAATCTCGCCAGTTTAAAAAATATCCGTATGCAGAGAGGCGCGAACGGCATCTAGCGGCTGGTCGCGCCAATAAAATGGCGCGATTGTCTCCGTTTTGCCTCGCCAAAAAAAACTGCCGCTCGCGGCCATTGCAAAGGGAAAAAAAAAGGCGCGAATTTGTTTTAACACATTTCTGAAGCGCGCATCTCGCCAATTTAAACTCGCCACACGCATCCATGTTAAACATAGCAGAATTCGCACTTTTCTGCATATGGAGATTAAAACTCTCCAAAAAAGCTACTTTTTAATAAATTCGCCAATTTTAAAATTCGCTGCTCTCTGCATAGGCCCCATTGTCTTCCATGCTTCTAACTTCACAGAAAATGTATGGCAAAATATATTTTTTGATAGAGTTCAATACCACCCCAAAAAACTCTTGCAACACTCAAACCATCATTTAGTGCAAGTTTCAGAGGTTTCATTTAGTTATATCAACCATAAAGTGACTGAATTCAGAATTGCTTGATTTGGTCATTATAAATGTAGGGCAAAAAACCCCACCCAGATAGATTGTAAAGAAGCTAGTCATTTTTAAATTTGATATTGTCTTTGTCCACAGCAGGATAACTGTTCTGCATTTTAAAGTGTCATGACAGGAATATTTCAATCATTACTGATCCTTCTCCATCTCAAATGATATTGATCTAGTCCCAATAATTGAATGACCATTGGGCGACCCTTTTCAACCAAACTGTTTTGTATGTTGTCTATAATCTGTTTCTAAAGAAATTAACTTTTGCACAAGAGGAAAGTATTTACTAACAAAGAAGGTACACCTAAGTGTTTTAAACTCCATTTAGCTGTAAGGTAAATACAATTTGTTACACTATGAGTATAACTAGCAAAAGGGCAAATACAAAGTGCATCAATAGGATACAAATGACTGAAAAACAGAAATATATAAAATGTATCAATTCTGTGTAATACTGCACGTGTGCTTCTTAGGTAGAAGGGTAATAAGAATAGAAATTCCTATTCCTTTAAGATATCTAGAGTTCTATTTCTGCTTAATAAAACCTCTAATTCTCCCAAACACTTTGTTGTAGGATCTTTGTCTAAAATGACCTACCGGTAAAGTATTTCTGTTTCCTTAAAATTCTATAAGATTCCCGTATATAAAATTATTTATGCATAATCACTGGAGAGCTTTTCTGATATACCCACAAGCCTTATGTGATCCTGGACACTATTTCAACATCATTGAGTAAAGGATATTCTGTCCTGAAGTCTGATGTTATATTCCCATGTCTAACTGCTAATTGCCCAGTTTAAGTACAACCCATGAAAAAGGAATAATAATGCGCAGCTATAACTAACACAAATTGTGATAATGACCAATGTCTACAGTGAATAAAACAATGTTGTCATCACCTACACCCTAAATGAGTGTGCACAAGTGTATGTTAACCATTGTGAAAAAAATATGGAAAAATAGTAAACCATACAAAACCGTGGGGTATCGTAGTACACGTTTGCAGCTATAATAAAAGAGTGGCTCAGCACCCTCACGAACTAGAGGATAAAAGACAAAAAACAGCGCAAAACGCAAATAGTGAAGTATTTCAAAATATTTTAGTGTAAAAAAGAGGTAAGTATTCTGCATACATAAAACTGATAGATCAATCGCAATTAGGTGTTTTCCCAATGAGACTCCAAACCGAGTTGGATTTCCTGTGTAAGCTGCCATCACCCTGAGAGGCCAAGACGTTATCTGGAGACCACACAGGAATACTTACCAGAGGGACCCTCATCCGTCGCCCATTCCGATGCCAGCAGTGTGGTAACCTTGTGTATTGTACACGTACACTGGCGACACACTTTATTCGAGCTTGGCTAGTCCCACGAATTCGGGTATACCCGGGTGTATTGAGGTTTGTGACTGTTTTCTGCCCGAGTGCATTGGGTTATTTTCCAGGCAGGGATTGAAGCATTTTATTTATTCCGCATGGCTCATACTGCACAGTATATATATATATATATACTGCATTACAATTCATGAATTTATGCCATCTGGTAGACACGCGAAGCATTGCAGCCTATTAAATCCTAATCATTATCATTTAACAGATCAGCCACCCGTCAGCCAGGCATGAACCCAGGCTGGGAAGGCAAACGCAACGGGGCTTGTCAGAGGTGAGGAGCGGCGCATTCCAGGTATCTGCCAGGTACATACTGGGTATTTGCTCGAATAAAGTGTGTCGGTGCAGTAATTGCGATTCATCTATCAGTTTTATGTACGCATAATACTTACCCCTTTTTTACACAAAAATGTTTTGATATACTTCATTATTTGCGTTTTGCGTTGTTTTTTGTCTTTAATCCTTAAGTACAACCCATGCTTGCTTTATCCAGCTAGCTTGTGAGTGCATCTATTACTCTTCTACCTAAGAACACACACTGTATTACACAGAATTGAACTATGTTTTTTTTACATGTTTTGTTTCTACCAAGCATGTGGTTCCTGGGAAGTGCAGTCCAACTTTTGCATCTGTTTTCCTGTGAATTTAACTGGTTAGCTAATGCATGACCACCATCAATAATTTAACCCCCAAAACAAGCCTTTGGAATTAAAAGAAAATATCTTCCCGCTGTGAACATCATGACCTCTGCAATGCACATGAATGACTAATCTAAAAAAAAAATCTAGAAAAGTTGCACATCTCTTGATTATTACTTTGTATCATTTTATACCACATTTTGTTTTCCGTGACACTTCTTTTGGGGGTTTTTTTTTTCCAGCACCTTATGAATTTGACATATCTAAAGAAAGTCACAATATCATGGAAAACCAAAGACACAGTTTTCTGCAAAGTACTATTTAGGAAAGATTGAATAAAGTGATCCCCTTTGTGGATAATCCTCAAAACAGTCCAATGCATATCCAATCCCTTTTTTAAGGTACACAAGTACTGGTAATTGAAGGAAGAATCCTGCATCAAGTCCTATGATGCAATAATGAGGATTAAGGTGCATGGGAACCCCTTTAAAAAATTCCTAATAGAGGACATAGTTTAAGTATTATTATTGTCAATTGTGGCCTAAATCTACACGTATAATTTTTAGTTCACTTTTACATTCATTTTAGTTATGTGAAGGAGCCCGCAGGTTTTAGCTAATGTCCTTATTTTAAATCATACAGAGCATAAATTACATTTCTCTTTATAGATAAACTTCAACCAATAGACTAGAGATGTGTAAAACTGTCCAAAATGCATATGTGACATTTTTTTTAAACATACATTTGCTATTTGGTACATTTGCTGTGTTAAGAAACTATCAGTAGAGCGATTCACAGAACACCGTATCAGGGGAATAATTGCTGAGCGCTGGAAGTCCATGGGGATTTGTGACTCTGCTGCATGCTACAGTTTGATAACAGTTATCTCTATGTGTGATACCTGACTGTCTTGACAAAGGGATCCTCTTACATGAGTGACACTTATATCACCTTCCTGCCTCTCTTACAGCATTAGTAGGAGCAGACTGGGAACCCTCAAACAAATGTTGGAATATCAAACCGAGGACACTTCTACAGATTATCCTGCTTTCTTTGTGATTCTGTGTCTGTTTTCAGACATTTTTTGAGTTTGGCTACCGTGCCTTACACAAGAATTGTATTTATTGCTGCACACTCCTCTTACACCGTCCATTGTCTATATATTAAGCAGCGTGAACTCATAAAGAACCATATGCGTTATTTGTTTTATTAATAACCTAGTAAATCTGGGACTAAATGTGGTATGTTTAGACTTACATATAAGTTTTTCACAGCACCACTATTCAGAAATATGAATGCAAGTAAATCATAGTTTGCATAAATTAACTGCCACGTTATTATTTGACTGTCATTCATTTTTATGACAATAAACAGGGCTCTGATTCCTATTACAATAAACAGGGCTCTGATTCCTATTACAATAAATAGGGCTCTGACTCCACTCGTAATCCGTTAAACAGAAGCACAGTTTTGCAGTAATCTAACACTGATTTTTTTTATTGCAAGTGGCTGCCATAAGAGAATTTAGCAACCAAATCACTGTAATTCTCAGCTAGTCTTATAACTAAGCGGAATCATAAGTACCATTGATTTAAAGCATAATTTCATATGCACAATCACATCAACAACATGTAATTATATGTAACTTATATCTCTATACTGAAACCCCTTCTTATTTAATATATATTTGAACTAAATTTACGTAGCAATATAGTATTGTTTCATCGTGCTTTACAATATAAGAATTGAAGTAACAAAAATATATGGTATATTAAAAAACATGCTGATTTTGTTTGAATTTACCTAGCCAGTTTATACGACAGCTGTATCAAAAAAAAAAAAAAAAGGTTGCCACTGCAGACGACCCAAGGCATTTGGAGGATACTGGCCCATTTTGTGCCATGCTGATAACTGCAACCTAAGACCTTAACCCCTAAATCTAACCATTAACCATAACTTTAACACCTAAACCCTAGCTCCTAACCTTAACCCCTAACAAGACAATGGTGGATTCCATTTTGCCAAGACATCCCTTCTGTATCCTTCTCATCTTCTGCACCTTCATACTGTAACTCTCCTCCTGCCTCACTTGACTCATTTTCCTCAGCCGCAGATGAGGACTCTTCTCTGTCTTTGACTCGCTAATCAATCCTGCCTCTTCTTCTTCCTCCATCTTATCTCAGGACTTTGCTGACTATTTTAAGGAAAAGGTGGAATCCATACATCAGACCAGCCCCTCTATTTCCTCCTCCCACCTCTTCCTAACTCTTCTCCTGCCTTCCTTGACTTTTTTCTGCTGTCACAGAGGAGGATGTGTCGCTGCTAATCTCCTCTTATCCTTCTACCACTTGCCCTCTTCACCTCATTCCCTCCCATCTCCTCAAACCTCTTGCTCCTACTCTAATCCCCACACACACATATTTTCAACTCCTCCCTCTGCTCTGGTACATTTCCCTTCTCCTTTAAACAGGCAACAGTTATACCATAAAAAGGGGGGGGAGGGAAACACAAAGTGATTGTGCCCCTAAAAGAATTCACTAAACTGCACACCACCAGGTGTAAAAAGTAACTTTTAATAGATTGACTTAAAACATATATTACCAGAGATAGGTGTAAGGTGAATAAAAATGAATTAAATCAAAAGTGTCAAGCATCTATGTCGTCTAGTGTGTATAGTAATAATATCCCAATTAACCAGCTAATGATGGTGGGATGTGGAGGGCATAGAATGCAAAAGGTCAGGGTATAAACCCCTCTGTATCAGTTGTTAGACCAGATGGTAAGTATATAAACAGGTCAGCGAAACCGGATAGGTAGTAAATGAATATCCAATCCTCCTAACATGAACATAAAGTAGAACAACTCTGCAATAATAAACTGTCACGTGAAATACAAATCCTGTGAGTACAAGGACTGGCATTCACAGCCACATTGTTAGTGAGTATACAGCATATAGAAGGTGAGAATACCTACACACAGAGGTAGGGGGATTGCCAACAGTACTCGCTGCCTAAACAAACTAGACTGAAATAGCCTGGTTCTGTGATCTGAACATACTGACACAGGAACCTACAAAAACTACATTGAAACAGCTCCAAGTAGGATACTGACAACATTGCACGTCCAACGCGCGTTTCCCTCCAGCAAAGGAGCTTCTTCAGGGACAAATATTTGCATGTGTCGCTGCTTATCTGCTCTTATCCTTCTACCACTTGCCCTCTTCACCTCATTCCCTCCCATCTCCTCAAACCTCTTGCTCCTACTCAAATCCCCACATACACATATTTTCAACTCCTCCCTCTGCTCTGGTACATTTCCCTTCTCCTTCAAACAGGCAACAGTTATACCATTACTCAAAAACAGCAAGCTTGACCCTACCGGTCTCTCTAATTATCGCCCTGTCTCCCACCTGCCTTTTGCCTCTAAACTCCTTGAACGCCTTTTATTCTCTCACTTGCTCAATTTTCTTACCACTTATTCTTTACTAGATCCTCTACAATTTGGCTTCCACACTGCTCACTCCACCAAAACAGCACTCACCAAAATAAAAAATGACCTCATGCTGCCAAAGATAAAGGTCATTAAGACTATACACTCTTCTGCCCCTCCTTATAGCTGAACCCTATTTTCGCGCTATACACCTGCCTGACTCTTGCATTCTGCTCAAGGATGTCTTCTCCCTACCCCTTTGGTATCTAAAGCCCTCTACGACCTAAAACCTCTCTCACTCACTGGCCCATGCCTCTGGAATGTCCCTCCCCTCAGTATCCGACTAGCACCTTTTTTCTACTTTTAAGACCCATCTTAAAACACATCTATTTAATGAAGCATTTGGGTAGCTCTGTTTGGCTGTTACAATATATCACATATGTACTGATCTTGACCCCTTGCAGACGCACATACCAGAACACCCTCCTACCATTTCTCTAAGTTCTCCCTACTTACCACTTAGATTATAAAATCTTTCGGGCAGGGACTCCTTTTCCTAGTGTTACTTTTCCAACCATGGCATGTTACAAGTCAATAATCTGCTGAGCCTGGGTCAGGTCTGCCGGCGGAATCCATGGTAGGGCCTGTTTATTCTGTCCAGGGTGGATCTATGGCTAGAGTGGATCCCAGTGGCAGAAACATCAGGGAGCATGGTCAGGGTCACAAGCAGGGCTCGGAGGCAGGTGGCAAGTAGCGTTGTCAGGTCACAAGCATAGGTCGGCAACCAGGAGAACAGAGGAACAGCAGTAGTAACAGCAGCAAACACAGGAACCTAGCAGGAGCTGGAGGAACCAGTATAAACAGGCACTGAGAGAACGGAAGGGGAAGTTTATATAGGCAGGCGATACAGTAGGTAGAACACAGGTGCAGGGGTGTCAGGTTTCAGGGTCTGGAATGTTCCTTGAGAGAGCTAGCAGAGTAGCAGCAGTCCCGGTGGATTAACATGGATACTGCAGAGTAGAACATACAGTCCCATTCCTCTACAGTGATACAAAACTTAAGTATGTTGGAAAATAAGTGGCTCCAAGCAATTATGCCAAAGGTTTTTTCTGTGTCTAAACTAATAACACATAATGGTTCATCTTAAATAAACAAACCTGCAAATTTTAAATGTACCCTCTCGCCTAAGAATACAAATTAAAGTTACAATTTCTAACCTTTTCTCACCAGTCTATTATATCATATTTCTCCTTTTTTATATATTATGTTTTGTGTTTTCTTGTTTAGACTGCATACAGAAAGTGTGCCCTGATTGTTAAGAAACTTTAATTATTCTTTCTGCTTATGTGTCAAATATAAGAAAATTGTTGAGTCAGGTTTACTGGCTTAGAGACTAGGAATTAATTTTGAAGCAGAAAAAATGGGAAAAAGTAACAGCTAGAGGCGCAGAAATGTATACATCCAATTACAACCAGTGTATTATTTAACTGCTTCTACATTCATCCTATTGTTTTTAATAACCTCTACGAAAATTGCTTTGAGGGCAAATCACTTGATGTCACTAAGAGATTAAAATATAAAGTTATGTACCCAATACCATTTTGAAGCAGATATCTTCCCCAGAAGCCTACATGAGTTTAACTCCCATAATGCCATCATCTTACCCACTCAGCTTGTCCTTCTTATGTTATAAAATCATTGTTGAACGAAGCATCAGATTAAAGGACAAACAAACCAGATAATACACCACGCATCACACGCGCTTTTTGCCACAACCCCAAAAAAGACAACAAACCAAAAAAAAACAAAGATCAAAACATAAAAAACAATCTAACTCAAATTTGAAATGTTGACACCCACACCAAACCCCGCCACCAACTCGCCTCCATGAACACTGCTTTTCATACCCCCCCCGACCTTCCCATACCAAACATACATTAACTTTGACCTTTTACTAACACACCACAAAAACAAAAAAATAAATGTGACATTTAGTCCACTTCTTGTTATCTGGAGAAAAAAAAGAGGAACATACACAAGATGAATGGAAAAAAAAAAAAAAAAAAAAAAAAAAAAAAAAAAAATATTCAATCACTGAATGGAAATAAAAAAAAAAAAAAGAAAGGACATGTTGAAAAAATAAAAAAAAAAAGAAGAATAAAGGAAAGGTGAAAAAAAATAAAGAAACAATAATGAATTATTTCTGGAAAAAAACTTTCAAAATGAAATTTTTTACGAGCACAAAATTAACTGAAAATTTGAAAAAAAACAAACAAACACAACCAAGCAAACTCCTACCTGACCTGTAACCAACACCACATAAAACCCGCACAATTTAATCCCTGACCTTTGCCCCCCCACCAAATACGAAACATGAAATTGTTTTGCACTTTTGCACCTAAACCACTCCCTGCCATTCCCCCCCCACCCGCCCCTACCCTGCCCCTTTGCTTACACCACCCACCCTACTTGCCCTTTGCCCCCCACCCATCCTGCCCTTTGAACCACCCAAACCCTCCATGCCATTTGCACCCCAGGACACTTGCCCTCCCCACTCTTCCACGAACCCCGTGGCCACATCCCACCTACGCCCTTCCACGACCTCCCCACCCGCCCTTCCACTACATGCCCTTGCCCTTCCACGCCCCGGGCAACGCCGGGTATTTACCAGCTGGTTATATATATATAGCAACCTTACTGTTGGCAAGTCTGCAATGAGAAGCACAATGCGAACAGGTCACCCACGAGATGTTCATGCTTCGCTGGAGAGCCCAGGAGGAGAAGAGCAGAAGCGAGGGTACTGAGGAGAAAGACAAACCAATTGAAGAGAAGGAGAAAGTGAAAAGAGAGCCCGGATATATATAAAGCCACCCACCGGCGGATTCATGAGGAACTGGAGGCCGCCTGAAGACTATGGACGAACTAATGGACTAATGTGGCGTCACCGGTGATGGGTTTATATAAAGTTTTTGGACATTAAGATGATGCTATTGGCTCTTGAGAAAGGAAATGTGAGGTCGGATCATTGGCATAAATTGCCATTCCAAAAACCCGTAGTTGCCTTGTTCTTTTCAACGGCACAAAGTGACAAGAAGCCGCCCCTCTAGGGGGCTACTACCTACCTTGGCCGCCGTCATGGTACGGGACATGATTGTTCAGAAATGGCGACGGAACGCCTGGCCACGCCCACAGGTGATAGGGGCCAATGAGGATGAAACCGCGAGTGATGTCATTGGACACACCCCCTGCTACGCCCACCCTCCATCTTTTCCTCCTGCTGCTCTACAGAGAAGGAAGAATAGGCTGCACGCCCGGGCAACAGCCTGGCAGGCGTTGCAGCGCCGTACACGGTGACAACGCCTTAAAGTGCGCATTAACTTTACTAAGTCTGATGCGATATGCGTTTGTTGAGGTGGTTCCAAGCCCTCTTGTATATATAATTAGCACTAGACGCAATTTATAGCAATAAAAGGGATTCCTGTAGGCTGAAGACAGCAGTTAGTTTAAAGTTTTAAGCAGCGGTATAAGCTTTGGAAGATCCAGGTAAGCATTAACGAGAAGGTTTAAGTCAAAACGAGCTTTAGTACAGAGACGCAAGAAGTCCCTTGGCGCACTATCACGTGAGTATAAACCTGATATGGTAGTCCCTGTTTGGAGAGAATGATAGTTCGTAACTGTCACAGTCTGTCTCCTGTTTTCCTTCCGAGATTCAGATACTCTGTAATAAGAGGGAGAAAAAGGAGACCATGCGCGTTATACCATTGTTATATCGAAACTCATCCACACAGCTGCTAAGTACTTAAAGTAGATGGATGAAGGCAGGCCTTGAAAGGTTATCTTTTAAACCGGAGGTCTGGGCTCTCGCAGGGTTGTCTTGGATTCTCCAATTGCAAATGCTCACGCTCCACAGACATCCGATTCGACCAAGGGGAAACAAAAAGATAATAATGCCTGGCATAGTTGTGGTACAGTACAAGTAATAACACACTAAAAAGATCAAACAATTGAGGCACTTCACATGCTCGATGATCTAACTGCAAGATTGACAACGTGCCGTCCGCAATGCATGAGGGGCTGAATACAGTGGTGTGTGTGGGAGGCTGGTATCCCGCGTGATCTTTCCTAGCTCTGGCAGCCAATTCAGGCGCAGGTCCCAACTCAAGATGAGTCATGCCCACAGCAAACCTCCCTCAGCTGGTACTAGCACGTAGCAATGAGATGCAAACTAAGCTCCACCCTACGGCACGTTTCTGACTTGACGTCACTTCTCAGGGTCATCGGAGAGCTTGTGAATTAATGTGAATAAAGGAGCTGATGGGATCTGCCTGTAATGTATGATAATGTACTATTTAAACTCACCCATCCGAGTACCACTTAAATAATTTTGTTATTCAGCCTTTTTAGGGTCAGTACAGTGGTGTGTGAAAAAAAAGAAAGTGCACCCTGCCTATTTGAAAATTCTATGGTTTTACCTATCAGGACCTAATAACAACCATCTTGTCCTGAGAGGTCTGAAAAACTAGGTCAAATACACCATTTAGAACAAAACATTAGTGCCCTTTAATAAATATTGTTGCATGAATGAATTATATCAAATAAGCCAACAATTTGCAGTGAAGATTTTAACGATAAGTTGCTGGTTGGGTGGTATTTAAGCAAAGACCTGCTGGTTTACACTGTAAATAAATTAACCCCCTTCTTCAGGCGGTAGATCCGGAAAGGGAGGATTAAATCTCTAAGAGCTTTCTGAAAACACTGAACGTCAGCGAGGATGGGATCCGGTGGGCTTATCGGTCAGCGAGGAAGGAGCGATGCCAAGAGCAGAGAACGCTCATAAATTGTCCCAGGTCTTTCTGCCTGTTACCAGAGGTGACAAGTCTAGTACCGCCAGCTCCTATTTCATGATTGCATCAATCAAATAGTGTCTTGTGCCCAGAGGAAATGACTCAGTAAGTGAGTATTAGTACAAGTCCCCATATGTGTTATTTATGCCGTCTTTGCGGTGATCTGAGGTCAAATCCCAGAAAATTTTGTTCATAAAATAAGCCCACACAAGCTAGTGAGCGGAAAAAAGAAAACTGTGGTGTGCCATTGTAGCCTCTGGCAAGTAGATGGCGATGCAGGAGCCCAGAAGCTCATCCTCCGTACAGGTGGTATGGCAGGGGTGTACAGTATATGTATTATGGACTGCATAGATGGTGTATGTTGGAGATGCCTTTGATGGTGTGTGTACATGACTTATTGATGCAGGGATGATGTGTTGGCATATATATGTGTATGTATTGTAATATAGGTAAGGGTATGAGGCATACATGTGAAATGTGTGTCATTTGCATGTCATTTCCAAGAATCCCTTGCTTGCGTGGAAAAGTGGCTTTTGCTGTTTTGGGGGGTTACTCGGTATGCTGGGCATATGGAATAATGGGGGAGAAAAGGGGGGGTGGGGGTTTTGACAGACTGCCTAAGACATT
>CM071568.1:164248751-164397564 GCA_036426205.1 Ascaphus truei | reverse complement strand
AAAAAAAAAAAAAAAAAAAAAAAAAAAAAAAACACTATATTATAATATATCTATAATTATATAATATATATATATATAGATATATAATATATATATATAGATATATATATATATATAATTATATATATATGTATGCACTTAACCCTGGCTGTGCTCAAAGCTGTGACCATGCAGCAAGCTTAAGCCTATAGGAACCATGTTAAAAATGGTTATTGAGGCAAAAGTGACACTGTGTGCTCATTTGCACTGTCATTTCCCAGAATCCTTGCTGCAGTGGAATGCTGTATGCTGGGTGATAATGGGAAAGGCGGGGTTGCAGACCTGCCTAAGACATGCAGATGAGCACACAGCTATATTTGTATATATATATATTCCTGAGAGGTAAATAAATATATAGTGATCCGGGTGGACTGCTGCTTTAAAAGCATAGATTAGTAAGTGGCTGCATTTTTTATTGTGGCTGCAGTGTGTGTGTGTGTGTGTGTGTGTGTGTGTGTCAGTAGCAGTGTTTATGGCTATAGCAGCAGCAGCATCAGTGTGTTGGTGTGTTGTGTTGTTGTGTTGTGCAGTTGTATGTGTGTGTAGCAGCAGTTTGTATGTGTGTGTTGTGTGTGTAGAGCGGCTGTGTTGTGTGTGTAGAGCTCCAGTGTGTATGTGTGTGTGTGTGTGTGTGTGTGTCAGTGCAGCAGCAGTGTTTATGGGTATAGCATGTGTGTGTAGCATCACCTCGGGCCTTCAACTCTTCCAGCCAGGGCATTATTGGCCAGTAATGCCCTGTTCTGAGGGGATTATTACTTAAATAATGTCACCATCAAATTACTTTATAACCTAGGTTTTTTTTTATATTTGCATATGGTACTAGTTCTTTTAGTGGTAACTACCATAAATACATTAAATTTAATGTAATTTGCGCCATATATTTTATTGCACTATGTCTTTACTTCCTAGGCTTTGTTATTTGCACCAGATATTTTATTTCACTACTTATTTTACATTATCTACAGTATACTTTTGGGACTTGCAAGTGCTATTCTTTGCTTCACATGTATATTCCTTTTGTTTGCTCTTTTTATTACTGATTTTCTCTCTCACTATTTTAACAGCACTTGATTGACATCACCATTTGGCCTACTGTAATGACATCGAATTTGAATATGTTGCACAGTGGGGGGTATTTAGAGAGGTGTTTTTGTTCGTTTTCGTATCCTTTGCAAAATATTCCACGTGGAACTGAAATGTCAGCTCAATAAAGGTATTTATCACAGTGGAGTGCATACTGTATACCTCTTTTTATTTTTCTATACTACTGGACATGCACCTTATCTTTTGCTATGGAGTGCTTCAGATGCTAAAAGTATTGTACATACTGTACAGTATGACCCATAAAAGCCCACTAGGGTTTTACTTTAACTAATATTTTTGGGATCCTACAAAGTTTATTTGATTAGATTAGCTAGCACAGAAATCTTTTCATAGTCCTACAATTAATACGATTAGCCCTGGCCTAAATAAAAATGCTGATTTTTTAACTATTTGTAATTTTAAAAGCAGAGACAAGGTGTGTCCCACACATGCAAATGCAACCAACTATAATATTTGTGCTCTATTCAGTGTTTTCATGTAAAAAACAGTATTTTGAAAGCCAGAAAGCCTTGTCTTTTACAAATTACTTAAAAAAAAGATAGAAAAATACTGACAATATTCAGCGTCTCATACACTTCTTAGTGGCCATGCTGAAGTGTTTTGTGTTAATGGGTTCGTGATTGCAATTAGCGGTAGGGCATACATAGAGTATGCATATGTCAGTAATACTGTACACATCTGTATGTTAATGTATTCCATTCCATGTCGGCAATTATGGAACCTGGGATTATGTTAATCTGCAACGCTTTACACGTGCATGTTCATTTATTATATTTCATTACGAGCCGTGTTCCTTAATTGTTTGCATACCATCGCAGCCGTGCTGCCACATGACCTAGGGTGGGTAAAAATAGTCACACCATCTTATTCATTGCAGAGCATATAACGCGTAGGGTTAATCTTGCAGGGACTTGAATCCGCACACCACGAGTTTGCC
This sequence comes from Ascaphus truei, assembly GCA_036426205.1. Lineage (NCBI taxonomy): Eukaryota > Metazoa > Chordata > Amphibia > Anura > Ascaphidae > Ascaphus > Ascaphus truei. The sequence goes on along the minus strand of CM071568.1, from coordinate 164,395,484 downwards.
CCCGAGTGCCGTCGACAATCAGCCCTGTCTCTGACAGCCCAACCCCAACCAACTCGAATCTGCCGCAGCAAACCAACAGCTACGAGGAAGGTTACGCCAGGAGGAGGGAGCCCACGCGGCTCGCGTGTATGTATAGCACAACATCTTGGCCCAAGACTCGCGAACAGCGTGAAAGTTATATACATCAACTGCGTTCCACCTATCAATTAGTGTGGATTGAGGTGCGGTAGTACCAGGGAAAACACACACAGCCCAACGTGTTGCAACCATCATCCTGGCTCCGATCCTGAGTGAAAGCTGTGTGAGCCTGGAAAAGAGAGAGGGGATACTCTCAGATATATCCACCGTTGATTTTTATTCTTCCGTCCGGTGAGTGGGCACTCCATTGGTGCAGCAGTGAATCAGTCCCCTATTAATCGTTCTTATACCAATTTAATTGTCAACTTAATATTTTATAATTGTTTTTATATGTTGTTTTATGTTCCGTGTTTTAATTCAATTTATTAAATGTTGTCAATTTTTTCTCATATTTTGATCTCAGCTGATAATTAATATCATTGTGTTCACATATATGTTTTATGTTCAATACAGTATCACACTATGTTTTGTGTTCTTTTATTCTTTTTAAGCACATCTGGTACGTCGGAATCCACAATCGGTCTCCTCCAGTTGGTGAATATATCCTTTCCGACTAGGCGCCTTTTTAATACTATTCTTTTTCTCTCCACTTTGTATCTGACCAGGCGGGGTCAGTTTTTTAGTATTTAGGCAGCCCCCTATGTGAGCTATCCCTCACTATGGGTTTGTTCCCTTATATAGTTTAGCGCTACCCACCCTGTGTATGATCATAAATCCAATGCTTTCAATGCCACTTTTTAACTGAGTTAAAGCACAAAGTATGGCTGAGCTGCTCAATGGACACATAATCATAGTTCCATGTGAGGACACACAAACCCCTCACTACCCAATCTTAAAAACTTCTAATAGGAAGGCAGCCGAATAACCAAACCATCGCAAAACTCTCAGCTCCCGTAGTTCTCGACCACTGACATCCTCAGGGAAATGTAATATAATATAATTTGTCTCACTCAGAATAACTCAGCACTATTCTTCTTCCAGCCTTTTTCATCCGTCCACCTTCCATCCTCTCTCACTTACAGAGAACGGAACTGTCCTTTCCTTTCCTGTCCTTTCTATTGAACCTCTTTAAGCAACAGTTTAATCCCAACTCCTCCGACACTCGGCTCTTGGTTTACTGGATCATTTGGACCCAATGGGCTTATCACACTAAACTGGCGAGTTTTGCATGTTGGTAAAACTGCAACAACAAACAACAAAACAGCTTTTGCTATTTGATGCGATTGGAAAAAAAACTGGGCCAGTTTTTGCTATATTTCATTACAGGATTCCTACGTATGCGAGACAAATTGTGTAATTCTTCATTGCATGCACCTTTCCCATACAATTATGTTAATAGATGCATTTGTTCCCCCTCATACTGGGACGGGTCCACTAGCCATGTCCCCCTTGGAGGGGGGGGGATCGGGGGTTTGGGTAGTTTTTGAGGTGACCTTTCTTCTCTCACTCCCTCAACCTACCCCCGTCCTTTCTCAGATTGCTTATTTCTTACCTGGTAAATTTTTGTTGGTGCATATGCATGGCTCACGTTATTGAATCAATAACTAAATAACCTAATTTATGTTGTATTAGGGTTTCACTGTGCATAAAAATGTGTATATAGCAACCGCACACTTGTTTTGTTTAGTTGTTTTCACTTGCATTACAACATTGTGTTACATATCGCCCGAAACGCACTGTTCAAGGCCAAATCTTCTTCTATATAAGCCACCTTTTCCCGCCGGTTTGGACAGGCATAAGTTGCTTTAATAAACTCACTAAAATATACTTTTCCATGTCATTTCAGACACAGAAATGGCATGTCACAGTTTAATAAATAGGACCCCCTCCATTTTGGTTCTTATTACACTTGAACATTAATTTTGCCTGCCAGTTTTTAAAAAATGACTGCAACAAAGATTGGTAAAGGCAAACTTTAATTGTCCGCTAATTTTCAATGGGAAAACCATTGAAATTCGCAAGTACCAACCGGACCAACATTCACAAGTTGCCGGAGGCCTATGTTTTCTAGTTTCAATGTTTTTGTAAACAAATTCCCTTGGGAAGCATATTAATCATTTATGACATCAGCAATTTGACAGGAAAGCACCAACAACTAAAAAACAGACAAGTTTCAGGAGAAGAAAAGAAAAGTTATAAAACCTTTTAAAGACTTGTAAACATAAATCTCAAAAGCTTGTGCAAAACTGCACCTTCTATGCACAGCATAATTATATAAATAATGTTGTAATTGCCTGGGATCTGTCTGTTTATAGAGTTTACTGGGTTACCACTTTTTATCACTTCAAAAGCAAACATAAGAATGGGTGATTGTTGAAAGGGCTAATAGGACATACTATGGTCATAAATAAATTCATATAAGTGGAAAAAGGCTTCAAGTGCTCAACAGGCACTTGGGGACAGTAAATCAGTAGGCGGAGGTATAATTCAAATAAAATATGCAAGTGTGGCACAGAGACAATTTTTCTTTCCTGGATCTTTCTTGAGAACATAAGCCAAAATAAAACAAGCCTAAACAGGGCGCGACTTTTTTTTTATTTATCTTGAACAAATTCCCAAATCCAAAATCTCTACATTGTGGGTAAGAATGCTAGCAATTTAATTTTTAAAGCAATGTCTTGTGTTGATTGCCTTTTCCATGTTTAAGTTTATTGTTTCTTCTTTCACTTACTTTTAAAGTTTATTTTTTCCACCAATAAAAATTCAAGTTATAAAAAACAAAGTAAGGTGTGAAAAAAAAACAAAAAATCTGATGCCTTCCGTTTAAGAGACTATAAGCAAATTAAATATAAACGCATTCAGGCTTGAAATTGAGTGTTGACACAAGCCAGTCTATGTTCTGCTGAGAGGAACATGGACATTGGACCTGGGGTAAGAAGGACAGCCAAAGCGTGCAGAGATGGCCCAGCAGAATCAATCCCGGGAAGCCGCACAGAGGAGCCAACACTGTCAGAGGAGACCCTCACACTACAAAGCAACAGTTGGTTACTGAAGTCTAACTCTTTTCAAAGTACGACCTGCCAACAGTTAGTAACACAAGAGCTCTCATGGTGTGCTGGACACCATCCACAAGCCAAACATACTTTACCCCAGAATTGTGTTGCTACAACCCACTTGCCACTGATTTAAACCCACGCAACCGTTATTTGGTGATTTGTGTTGTATCTGTTAATCAAGTGAGTGGTGATCCCTAGGCCTGATGAATGACAAGGTAATCGAGTTAAGTAGTGGAAGAGAAAACTTAGTTTGTATCACACGTATACCATGTCCGTATCCTTCGCTTGCTGTCATAGACCGTTAGGCCACAGTGTGCCCAGTAATTAATTAAGAAGAGACTCAGAACACAGCCTCAGCAAGTTCATAAGTTGTAAGAGCTAAAAAGTTGAGGGGTTTTTACATATCCTAAAAACTGGAGCAACAGTTTGGTACATGGGAACGCAATTTCAGAGCCAAATCAATGCAACGTGTGCCAACAACCTTTTACTTGTGCATTGATACATCGTGTATATAATAAATACAATATAATACAGTGTAATAATTATATATGTTAGATGAGAAAACAAACAGGCAGTAATGGCGCAAATGAGAGAATTGGCGGTGTACTATAATATGTATGAGTCTTAACAAAAGTAACACTCCTTTCTTTACCTTATGATATAGGCCCCTCAGCTGCAAATATCCGGTTGCACACCATGTTTTTTGGCACAAATCCTGTAATAAAATGCACTGATTGTTATTATTCTGGACTAAGCATGCCAAAACACAGAGAATAAAAATATTTAAAGAAAAGAGAGTTTCATACCACATTTTAGAAAGGTGTTTTAGAGCAAGCAGCCCAGATTGCCACAGCGGTTTCGTTAACTTAATGAGGCTAACCTTATTAATGCCTCAATAAGCCTTAACACATATCTTCCAAAGTGTGAAGTTTGAACCACAGTGGGGCACTTGAGTTTTAAACTATAATGGATGGTTTTAGTGCTAATAATATGGCAAATCCTTTTCCCATAACTGCCTTATCCAGAAATGTCTGTTTATAGTTTGAATGGAGGGATAGGCATATAATGAGGAAATCTTTTGATGACATTAGAAATCTCTCTCTCAAGATGCACCCATGCCCCACACTCCCCCCCTAAGCCCCCCCCCCTCAGGCCACATTCTCCCCACGTCCCCCCTCCAAAGCCACCCTCCCCAATGCCCCTCAGATCCAAGATTGCAGCAGCCTACCGTCCCCCCCCCATCCCCCCCCCCCTCTTCTCCCCTACAACCGACCACCCTACCCCACTCTACGGCCCCCCTCCCCTCTTCCCCCCGGGACATCTCTCCTCCCCTCTACCCTTTTCCCTCTCCTTTCTTCTCCCTCCTCCCCCCCTCTCCATTCCCCCCCCCCCTCCCCTACCACCCCCCCTTTTTCCCTTACAACAGCTCATTCCTCTCCCCTCCCTTTTCTACCTTCTTCCCCCCCCTTCCCACACTCCATCTTTTCTCCCCCTTCGGCCCCCCCTTATCCCCACGTCCCCCCCCCCATTCCCCCCCCTCCTCCTCCCCTTCACCCCCCTCCCCCCCCTCCCACACTTTTCCCCCCCCCCTCCCCCCTTCTCCCCACTCTCTTCCTCCCCTCCTCCCCCTTCCTCTCCCCTTCCCTTGTGTCCTCTTCTCCTCATTTCTCTCATCACACCGTTTCCCTCCATTCCTATAGTCTCCCCCCTTCTTTCCCCCTCTTGTTACCTTACCCCTTCTTCTACCCCTACCCCCCCTATCTTCCTCTTTTCTCTCCTTCCTCCTTACCGCCGCCCTTCCCCCCCCCTCTTTCTCCTTCCCTCCATCCTTTCCCACCCCTCCTTTCCCCATTTCCAGAACCCATCCTTCCCCCTTGGTTCTTCCCCTCCTCCCTTCCACCTCGCAGCCATCAGAGACGCAGATATTGCCAGTCGAGGAAGAAACCCAGATAGTCACTTGCGTAGCCGATGATTAGATCTATCGTCAGCAGCAGTCCTGATCGAAAGCGGTACTATCTACCTCTTCTCCTCTGCCGCTTCTCATCTATCCTCTCGCTTTCTCGCTCTCTCTCCTCTTCTCTTCTCTCTCTCACCTAACAATAGGTTTTGCATATTTTTGAAGCACAGGTCTCTCTCCAAGTGTTGTGTGCAGGTTGGTTTCAGGGGATATATACAACACTTGGGATGCTCAAAAAAACAGTTTTCTCCCCATCTCACCAGATTGTTCGAAATATATAAAAATTAACGCCTCCAAAAACAACAGTGGCTTCAAGAGCATTCACACAACGGTTTTAAGTGTCCCACTGCTTACAAAATCATTTTGTAGAAAGAAAAAAGACAAACAATTTGCAGCTTGAATCTTTGACTAATTAACCATCTCTAGAGAACTTCAATGTGTGATAACTTAAAATTGGCATTAAGCCTATTTGCTAATGGAATATCAGTGGACACTGTTTTCCGCGAATATAAAAAAGCTTTGTGGAGATGTATTAATCCTACAGGCAAATTAATGCTGTTTATGATTTGTAATGGCCTGTTTATGCGCCTTGAGTTAACATACCTTCGTGATCTGGCTTACAGAATTGACTAAGAGACTGTTGTTTACAATGTCTGTATCATCTCTTCAAAGTCAGAGCGCGTTGTATTGGAGTGTTGATAAAATTATCAATAAAAGTCACTTTTTATTCATGATTAAATTGATATAGACATTTGGAAAGAGGTCAAATGTTGAGATGGCCAAATTTCCCACTGATCAGTCTCAAAAAAGGCTGAGTTTTTTATTTTGTATTATTACCCATTCTTATTATTACTGAAATCTGTCAACGGATTTGCAATCCGAATCTGCAAACTGAATACAAATCTTTCAATGGAATTATAATAGGGGGAGGAGAATAGGTAAAAGTGTTCAAATACAGAATCAGAGCTGAGTTAAGACGAGCTGTCAGGTAGGCTGTATATGGAAGCCTTAAGCAGGAAGGGAGGGATATTTCCCAAACCAGGAAGTAATGGGGCGCTTCTCCCGCAGACAGAGGATTGCCACAAGCAGGGATAAGGTATGCTGGGGACATCAGGCCATGTATAAAGGGATCTGGCCCTTCCATCCGCCGAAGAAAAGACACTAAAATGCGGTTGCCAGTACCAGAAGGAATTACATAGACTCTCTTAAGCGTCCAAAACTCCCAAACACAGTTAAGAACCTTTATATTTTTGCAATGTTTAATTTTGTTTAACCGGACGTAGGATAGCGTACCCAGGGAATAGTGGGACCTAATTGTTATAGTTAGGTTATAGGGGAGTAGAGTTTAATTACCTGGTTGTTTTCCTTAACGGGACAGTTGCCTAATGTTTATTTGATTGTGCGAAAAATAAACCACTGAAAGGTAAAAGGCCTACCATGTTTGGGACGCTTACTGATCCTTTACGCAGAGGCCATGTGCCACACTAAGCAACGAATTGTTTTATCAAAAAGATTACAAGGCTGATGCGACTTCTATGTCAGGGTCAAGACAATGTAAATGTCTGTGAATTGAAATGTACTAATATAGTATTAACGTAGCGATTCCCGCCCACTCATGTCATGTTGTCTGCATAACTCACGGGGCCCAGAGCCTGAGCCACGTTATTTTCCAGCTCTGGAGGAACACCAGATTCCCGAGAGGATACTATCCCATAAAAAGCAGACACCCTGCGTTCCTTTCTCGGTCCTGTTTTAAATCATATGCGTCCATCATTGACCCCGCCCATCGGCAAGCCTGACAACAGATGCCAATTTACTGGTTTGCCCTGGGTTGACGGAACATTGCTACTTTTACCGCCATAAGTATCTCACCGAAAGAAAACCACAGTCCCCCCGGTCCATGGAAGTTTAAAATTGCCAAGGATTCAGCCCCTCACAGGAAATCTCTGGTCCTCCCATACCTGCCGTTAAAAAAAAACCTGAAGAAGATTGAAAACAAATGAGATGGCCGGGAACTGCTGCATTTAAAGTCTAAACTTGGGAAAAAGTATGACAATTAAATCACCACTAACAAGAAATAAATGATACCATAAGAACAGGTCAATCTCACTATAAACAAAGAAAAAGATATTTTATGTAATTGCCCCTAGTTACGAATTCAGGGACCAAAATCTCATACCCATTTTGAATTGTTTGACGTATCCTGTTCATTGTTAATATGCACAATATACTAAAAATGTTTGTCAAGACTTTTTGTATGTATTTTGAAAGTTAATATTTCAATATGATATTAATTGCCCTTATACCTCAACTGGGCATCAAAGTAGAATTATTCCGTTCAGGCCATATTTTCTCATCTAGTGGCATTGGTGAGCCTCTGAACTCTTTACTTCGAATTTACACTGTCCACATACTCACAATGCCACTGTCAGCCTGGTACCAGAAATTCGGCGCTACATGTCTCGTCCTCCTTCACCTGTTACAAGCCATCGGTAAGGGTAGGATGCCAGAAGTTATAACGGGGTCCCCCCCCACACTTCAAAGCACTCGCCTATGACGGGTGCGACCGGTAGCCTCACCTCAGACCCTGTTTCTAAGGCCAACGAGACACTGCAGATGAGCATACAGCTATATTTGCATATTTGCTTTCCTGTGGAGGGTTTTTGTCACTTTTTTTACTCACCATAACTTAACTCAGTATTATGGCTTAGCCTATCCCATAGCCTCTCTTGCATTCCCAGTAAAATCAACCCCACACTGATGAGACCCATCAAGGTCGAAACAGCTGTCTGTGGGTGGTTTTCTGGGTATGCACCTTAACCCTGGCTGTGCTCAAAGCTGTGACCATGCAGCAAGCTTAAGCCTATAGGGAACCATGTTAAAAATGGTTATTGAGGCAAAAAGTGACACTGTGTGCTCATTTGCATGTCATTTCCCAGAATCCCTTGCTGCAGTGGAAGTGCTGTATGCTGGGTGATAATGGGGAAAGGCGGGGTTGCAGACCTGCCTAAGACATGCAGATGAGCACACAGCTATATTTGCATATTTGCTTTCCTGTGGAGGGTTTTTGTCACTTTTTTTACTCACCATAACTTAACTCAGTATTATGGTTTAGCCTATCCCATAGCCTCTCTTGCATTCCCAGTAAAATCAACCCCACTATAGGGTTTGTTCCCTTATATAGTTAGCGCTACCCAACCTGTGTAGAGCATATAACATACCAGATCTTTCAATGCCACTTTTAACTGAGTTAAAGCAAAGTACTGGGCTGAGCTTGCTCAATGGACACATAATCATAGTTCCATGTGAGGACACAACAACCCCTCACTACCCAATCTTAAAAACTTCTAATAGGAAGGGCAGCGAATAACCAAAACCATGCAAAACTCTCAGCTTCTAGCGACCATACTCCTCAGGGAATATGTAATATAATATAATTTTCTCAGCTTCAGAATAATCAGCACTATTCTCTTCCAGCCTTTTATCGTCCACCTCCATCCTCTCTCACTACAGAGACGGAACTGTCTTTCCCTGTCCTTTCTATTGAACTCTTTCTAAGCAACAGTTAATCTCCAACTCCTCCTACCTGCTCTGGTTACTGATCATTTGGACCCAATGGCTTATTCACTAAACTGCGAGTTTTGCAGTGTAAAACTGCAACAACAACAAAACAGCTTGCTATTTGATGCGATAAAAACTGGGCAGTTTTGCTATATTCATTAAGGATTACCTACAGTATGCAGACAAATTGTGTAAATTCTCATTTGCATGCACTTTCCATACAAATTCTGTCTAATAGATGCAATTTGTCTCATCACCTCCCTGAGGCATGCAATGTTGAGTTTTTGCTCTTTCTTCTCTCCAGCAAACCCTCAAAACTGCATGTCTCAGGGAGTTGAGATTTCTACCTGTAACTTTTGGTGCAATATGCAGTCTTGCACGTTATTGAATAGCATATAAATACCTAATTTAGTGTATTAGTTTCACTTGCATACAAAATGTGTATATAGCACCACACTTGTGTATTAGTTTCACTTGCATACAAAATGTGTATATCGCACCGAACTGCACTGTCAGAGCCAAATCTCTTCTTATAATGCCCTTTCCGCCGGTTTGGACAGGCAAGAATGCTTTAATAAATACTACAATATACATTTCCATGCATTTCAGACAGAAATGGCATGATCACAGTTTAATAAATAGGCCCCTCACATTTGTTCTTATTACACTTGAACATTATTTGCCTGCAGTTAAAATAATGACTGCAACAAAGATTGGAAAGCACTTATTGTCGCCCTAATTTTCAAATGGGAAACATTGAATTCTAAGCTACACCGGACACATTCACAGATTGCCTGAGGCTATGTTCTAGTTAAATGTTTTTGTAGACAATACCCTTGGGAAGCATATTATTCATTTTAATGACATCAGCACTTTGAAGGAAAGACAGCAACTAAAAACAGACAAGTTTCAGGAGAAGAAGAAAAAGTTATAAAACCTTTAAAGACATTGTAAACATAATCTCAAAAAGCTGTGCAACTGCACCTTTCTTATGCACAGCATATTATATAAATAATGTGTATTGCCTGGATCTGTCTGTTTATAGCTACTGGTTACACTTTATCAGCTTCAAAAGCAAACATAAGATGGGTTTGAAAGGGCTAATGGCATATGGTCATAAATAAATTCAGTTAAGTGGAAAAAGGCTTCAAAGGCTCAACAGCACTTGGGACAGATACAGTAGGAGGTAATTCAAATAAAATACTGCTAAGTGTGGCACAGATACATTTTCTTTCCTGGATCTTTCTTGAGACATAAAGCAAATAAAAAAGCGCTACATGGGCGACTTTTTTTTTAATCGTGACAATGCCCAAATCCAAATCTCTACATTGTGGTAGATGCTAGCAATTTAATTTTAAAGCAATTGTCTGTGTTGATTGCCTTTTCCATTTTATTTATTGTTTTACTTCAAGCTTACTTTAAAGTTATTTTCACCAATAAAAATTCAAGTAATAAAAAAAAAGTAAGGTGTGAAAAAAAATAAAAAAATCTGATGCTTCGTTCAAGAGATATAAGCAAATTAAATATAAACGCATTCAGGCTTGATTGAGTGTGACCCAAAGCCAGTCTATGTTCTGCTGAGAGAACATGGACATTGACTGGAGAGAGGACAGCAAAGCGTGCAGAGAGGCCCAGCAGATCATCACCGGGAAGCCGCACAGAGGAGCCAACACTGTCAGAGGAGACCCTCAACAGCTACAAAGCACAGTGGTACTGAAGTACTCTTTTCAAAGTACAGACCTGCAACAGTTAGTACACAAGCTCTCATGGTGTGCTGGCACCATCACAAGCCAACATACTTTACCCAGGATTGGGTGGCTAAAACACCACTGGCACTGATTTACACCCACGCACCGTTATTTGGTGATTGTGTTGTATCTGTATACAGTGAGTGGTGATCCTAGGCTGAGGATGACAAGGTATCCGAGTTAGTAGTGGAAGAAAACTAGTTGTATCACACGTATACCATGTCCGTATCCTTCTTGCTGTCAGACCGTAGGCCACGTGTGGCCCAGTACATTATTAAGAGAGACTCAGACCACCGCCTCAGCAATCGTCATAAGTCTGAGAGCTAAAAAGTTGAGGGGTTACATATCTAAGAAACTGGAGCAACAAGTTTGGTACATGACGCAATTTTAGAGCAAATCAATGCAACGTGTCAAAACAAACCTTTTCTGTGCATTGATACATAGTGTATATAATACAATACAATATAATACATGTATATATTATATGTATTAGAGAAAACAAACAGGCAGAATGGCGCACTGAGAGAATGGCGTTGTACTATAATATGTATGAGTCTCTAAAAGTAACAGTCTTTTACTTATGATATAGCCCCTCAAATATCCTGGCCCCATGTTTTTGGCAAAATCTGTAATAAAATGCACTGATTTTATTATTCTGGCAAAGCATGCAAAAACAGCACATACAAAATATTAAAGAAAAGGAGAGTTTCATACACAATTTAGAAAGGGTTTAGAGCAAGCAGGCCCAGATGCACAGAGGTTCGTTACTTAATGAGGTGCTAACCTTAGTTAATGCCTCAATAAGCATTAACACATATCTTCAAAGTTGAAGTTTGACCAAGTGGGGCATTGATTTTAACTATAATGGATGTTAGTGCTAATAATATGCAAAAGTCTTTCCCATATAATGCCTATCCAGAAATGTCTGTTATAGTTGATGGAGGGATAGGCATTATATGGGAAATCTTTTGATGACATTAGAATCTCTCTCTCTCTCTCTCTCTCTCTCTCTCTCTCTCTCTCTCTCTCTTCCATCTCTTCCTCCTCCTCATCAGCCCCTGTCTTCGATCTCTATCTCCTCTCCTTCTCCTCTCCTCGCTCTCTCTCATCTCCGTCGATCTCTCTCTCTCTACTCTCTGCACGGCTAACCCTCAGTCTCCTCTCGTGCCTCTCTTTCTCTCTCTCTCCCTCTCTCTCTCTCTCTCTCAACCCTCCCCCTGCTGTTTTTGCCTCTTGTTTTGAGCACAGGTCTCTCTCCACGTGTTGTGTGCAGGTTGGTTTCAGGGGATATATACAACACTTGGGATGCTCAAAAAACAGTTTTTCTCCCCATCTCACCATATTGTATCGAATATATAAACATTAACGCAAAAAACAACAGTGGCTTCAAGAGCATTCACACAAGGTTTTTAAGTGTCCACACTGCCTACAAATATTTCATTTTGTAGAAAAAAAAGACAAACAATTTGCAGCTTGAATTTTGACTAATTTAACCATCTCTAGATAACTCAATGTTGTGATAACTTAACTTGGCATTAAGCCTATGCTAATGGAATATACAGTGGCCACTGTTTTTGCATATAAATAGCTTTGTGGATATGTATTAACCTCAGGCAAATTAATTGCTGTTACTGATTTTGATAATGGCCTGTTATGCGCCTTGAGTTAACATACCTCTGTGATCTGGCTTACAGAATTGACCTAAGAGACTGTGTTTATCAATGTTCTGTATCATCTCTTCAAAGTCAGAGCGCAGTTTGTATTTGAGTGTTGTATAAAAGTTATCAATAAAAGTCACTTTGTTATTCATGTATTAACATTGCATATAGACATTTGGAAAGAGGTCAAATGTTGAGATGGCCAAATTTCCCACTGATCAGTCTCAAAAAGGCTGATTTTTTATTTGTATTATTACAATTATTATTATTACTGAAAATCTGTCCAACGGATTTGCAATCCGAATCTGCAAACTGAATACAAATCTTTCATATGGAATTATAATAGGGGGAGGAGGAATATGTAAATAGTGTTCAAATCCAAGAATCAGAGCTGAGTTAAGGCAGCTGTCAGGTAGCTGTATAAGGTGCCAGCCTTAAGCAGGAAGGAGGGAGATTTTTCCCAAACCAGGAAGTATATGGGGCGCTTCTCCCCCAGACAGAGGATTGCCACAAGCAGGGATAAGTCTGCTGGACACAGCCCTGTCTAATAGGGATCTGCCTTCCAATCCTGCAGAAGAAACTAAAACTGCTGTTGCAGTATCCAGAAGGAATTACATAGACTCTCTCTAAGGTCAAAACTCCCAAACACAGTTAAGAACTTTATATTTTTTCACTGTTTAATTTTGTTTAACCTGGAAGTAGGATAGCTACCCAGGGAATAGCTAGGGACCTAATGTATAGTTAGTCTCCTAGGGGAGTAGAGTTTAATTTTATGGTTTGTTTTCCTTAACGGGACAGTGTGCCTAATGTTTATTTTGATTGTGGAAAATAAACCACTGAAGGTAAAAGCCATACCCACTGTTTGGGACTCTTACTGATCCTACCGCGAGGCCATCGTGCCACACTAAGCAACGAATGTTCTTATCAAAAAGATTACAAGATGATGCGACTTCTATGTCAGTGTCAGTAAAATGTATAATGTCGGTGAAATGTATAATAATATTATTAACGTAGCGATTCCCCGCCACTCCTGTCATGTTGTATGCAAATCACGGGGCCCCAGAGCTGAGCCACGTTATTTTCAGCTCTGGAGACCACCAGATTCCCGAGATACTATCCCATAAAAGCAGCACCGGTTCTTTCTGGTGTTTAAATCCTCTGCGTCTCATGAGCCAATGGCAAGCTGCAACAGATGCCGATTTATGGTTTGCCCTGGAGTGGACTGAACATTGCTACTTTTACCGATAAGTATCTCAGAAAACACAGGGTCCCTGGAAGTTTAAAATTGCAAGGTTCAGCTACAGGGAAACTCTGGTTCCCATCCTGGTTAAAAAAAAAACCTGAAGAAGATTTGAAAACAAATGAGATGGGGGAACTGCTGCTTTAAAGTCTAACTTGGAAAAAGTATGACAATTAAAATCACACTCACAAGAAATAATATACCATAAGAACAGGTCAATCTGCACTCTACAAAAGAAAACTATATTTTATTTCATTGTAGTTAAGAATTCAGGGACAAATCTCATACCTTTTGACTTGTTTGACGTATCCTTTCATTGTTAATATGCCAATATACTAAAAATGTTTTGTCAAGATTTTTGTATTTAATTTTGAAAGTAAATATTTCAATATGATATTAATTGTATAACCTCACCTTGGGCATCAAAGTAGAATTATTCCTTTCAGGCCATATTTATTTAGTGGTGTTGAGCCTCAGCACTCTTTACTTGAATATTACATGTCACATACTCAAATGTATGTAGCCTGGTAAGAAATTGGGCTACATGTCTTTCCTCCTTCTGTTATAAGCCCTGGTAAGGGTAGGCTGCCAGAAGTTATCATGGGTTTCCCCCACTTCAAGCACTGCTCTGAGTGGTGGAGGTAGCTCACCCGACCCTGTGTCTAAGGCAAGAGACACAGGGGAGGGGCCTACTGAGATCATATAGGGCAGTGCACAGCCTATTTAGTGTGTCAGTCCTTTCAGTTAGGTAGTCTGCTGTGAGAGTTAAGAAGTACAGCCAGCAAGAGTGAGTTAGGCTCCTGAGGAGTAGGGCCTAGTGAGACAGTGAGGTGGACCAATGCCTCTCACCCTGTTTATGGGGTGAGTTAAGAGTTAGCCCCACCCTGGGTGCCTGTGGCCTGGGGTGGTGGCAGGGACAAAGATACCATCCTGAGGGAGAGCAGTCCCGTGTGGAAGAAGACCCCTGTACCTGATTGACAGTCTTGTTGCTGTTGTTGCTGCTACTCTGCTGCTGTGACAATAAAGAGCTGCTGCTGCTTTTAAGAAAGACTGTGTGAGACTGGAAAACTCTCATCCCCGAGCGGGGACTCTCTGGAAGGATTCCACCCCTCATCCTTGAGGCTTACCAGAGATGGAGGCACTGCACCATTAAATGAGATGCAGGCATTCACCCCAGAAACCTGATCCTGACTTCCCCCATGCCATCGCGGAAGACTCAGGCCCTCCTGTTGCCAGCAGGCATGCACCACACTAAGACACGTAGCCAGACCCTAGTACACCTTAGGGGGTCCGATCTGTGACCATGTGAGGTTCTATGGGCTACATGTATATATCACAAAAGACTTCCAGTACATAAAAGGGAAGATTTTCTAAAGCCACGTGTTTGACTCGGTCGGTGCCATGTGCAAAAACACTGATATTTGCCTATTTTTCATTCTGCGTATTTAATGGTGCAGATACTTTTGTTGAGAGGAAAAATTACAAAAATACAACCTTTTAAAATGATCTTAAGAAGGTAATAATTCTTCTAAGGAAAGTTTATCTTTTTGGAGGGGGCAGCAGAATGCATTGTCAAGTGAGGGGCTTATGCTATATATTCCAATGCCACAGCTCCGGGTTCAGAAAAGAGTGAGGTGGCTAAGGAGTTGGGGGGGTTGGGGGGGTTAAGGGCTTCAGCTAATTCAGCAACCATACACGGTTTATTACAGAAGAAAAGCAGAAATGGTAGGGGACTGCACACAGCAGGAGAGGACAGCAGTGCGTGGGAGGAGACGTCGGGCAGGTAGAAGGAGCCAACAGTCAGTCTGATTCCATGTCAGATGCTGAAGAGGAAACAGCAGCTATGCAGAGGATGAGATGTGTGTGAAATTCACTGAAGAGCAGACAAAAGTTCTGCTGTCAAATCGTTGAATGGTATGAACAAATGTTTGGCCATGGAGGTCACCTTTGATGTGAAGTTGTGGATGCTGTCAATAGAAATGTCTCCAAAAACTATTTGGTGGAATAGTTCGCTGGAACTGGAGGGGCCCACTCTCTTGAATTTGCATTAGGTTAAATGGAAGGAGAAGATGAAATTCACCATTTCCCCAATGGTGTTGTCTGGGTTCCCAGGTGATGTTAATTTGGTGAATCATCTACCAATCAGTGACCAGGTATAATAGAAAAATATGATACATTTAATCAACAAAATTATTGCATATATAACTAACAGTAAATAATTCACATAACAGCAATATCTTCTTAGCTAAAAACAGTAATCTCTTTTTTTTTTTAATTCATTTAAAATATTATTGGAATGGGGAGGGAGGTCCTTTGAAACTAAAAAGAATGTGGTTGAGCCTCAGTGGAGCCACAAGTTCCAAATAAATAAACTACCATTTTTACTGGGATTGTTGTTGTTGAGACCGCTATTACCAAAACAAATATTTTTTAAGAAATAAAAAAAGTGAATCCCTTATGAACATAACTTCTTAACATTTTAAACATGTGCCACTGAATATTCAGATAGTGTTTTCATAATGCTAGAACATTCTTTCCCTCGCCTCCTCAGAGGTCTATGTAAGTTATTTTTTTGTTTACTCTAAATTATACTTACAGCTTCCTAACAGAAAAAAAGATATAGATCAATTCCCATAATGAGCTATAACATCTCAAACACAATTACAGTGTTTGGTACCACCACCATTTTTTTTTAAATTAACGTACTGCTGCAGCAGCTTTTATTCTAACACATCGCCGGTTCTTCCCTGGCTTTTTCCTGGAATGCGACACACTTCACCTGGTGCATGCCGCGTTCATTTTGCGTTCCCAGCCACGGGTCATGCGCGGCTGACGCGCGGTTGATGCGTTTATTGAGAATGGTTCGGATTTAATAGGTTGCAATTCTTCGCGTGTTTGCCAGATGGCAGATATTCATGAATTGTAATGCGCATGCGCTTCAGTAATGTGTCGACTTGCAGGTGTTTCGTTTAAAAAAGATACCACAGTGTGCTACACTGGCGACACACTTTATTCGAGCTCGGCTAGTCCCACGAATTCGGGTATACCCGGGTGTATTGAGGTTTGTGACTGTTTTCTGCCCGAGTGCATTGAGGTATTTTCCAGGCAGGGATTGAAGCATTTTATTCCCCCTGGCTGCAATACTGCACATTATATATATATATATACTGCATTACAATTCATGAATTTATGCCATCTGGTAGACACGCGAAGCATTGCAGCCTATTAAATCCTAATCATTATCATTTAACAGATCAGCCGCTCGTCAGCCAGGCATGAACCCAGGCTGGGAAGGCAAACACAACGGGGCTTGTCAGAGATGAGGAGCGGCGCATTCCAGGTATCTGCCAGGTACATACTGGGTATTTGCTCGAATAAAGTGTGTCGGTGCAGTATTGTAACTTGGCCTTGAGACTGAAGGAAGAGGTTGCAAAAATGTATCAATTTAGGCTTTTCATATTAAGGAAAGACAAAGACCAGTTTCGGTTGCAGTATTCTCCAGAGACCCGCCGCCCGCCATGAGTGTTCAAGTGCAGCCCGGTTTCCAAAAACTCGACAGAAGTTACGCGTATTTGATATGGACCGCGATTAATGCAACAGAGGATAAGATGGCAACAGTTGTTCAAATTTATCAGTATTTTGTCGAAAACTATGACTTTTACAAATTTTCGCCAGCTCCTCATACGTGGAAGCGTGCAATAAGGAAAAGGTTATGTAGCGATCCCTGTTTTTATCGTATTGAGCCACAATTTGTTGGAGGGTATTGGTGTGTATCACCGGCTTTTTCCTGTATCTATGATCATGATGACGGCAAAAGGCAAAGGGTCGTGTTAAAACCAACTAAAAAACGACAGTCGCTGCCAAGCAATGCACCAGCACCGGCTTCCAATGACGGTCCCACCGTCAGTGACAACTCTGAGCCTGAGCCGGATTTCGCATGCAGTTTCGATCAAGCTTGCATGTACCTAAGTTTTTCCAGCCTCATCAGCTGACTACAGGTGGACTAGTCCCGCTGCAAACTATCGACGTGGATGATCAAGAACGCTGGACTGGCAGTGGACCGGCGCCGGCGCCAGCTGAATGGAAAATTCTATGGTGAGTATTGTTGCCGTATTATTTTCTGTGTTTTTTTTATTTTGACAATAGAGTATCAATATCGGTGCGATTCAAAAGTCAAGCGATTCTCCTGTAAGCAATATTATTGGCTGAGCGGCTTCTACAGTACTGTACTGCAGATACTGAACTATTGGTGGTGAGCTATCATGCACATGGAAAAAACAGAAACCGCAAAAAGGCACCAAGGGTAACTAACGCGTAAGTTTATTTATACAACTTAAAAATAAAATTAATTTTAATTTAAATCTAATATTTTTGTTATTTCTGTTGATTTATATTACAACAGTATATATATTTTGTATATTTATATTTATATCAGTAAAGTGTATATATTTTGTATATTTATATTTATATTACAACAGTATATATATTTTTTATATTTATATTACAACAGTATATATATTTTGTATATTTATATTACAACAGTATATATATATTTTGTATATTTATATTTATATTACAACAGTATATATATTTTGTATATTTATATTTATATAACTTCAGTATATATATTTTGTATATTTATATTTATATCAGTACAGTATATATTTTGTATATTTATATTACAACAGTATATATATTTTGTATATTTATATTTATATTTCAACAGTTTTATATTGCTGCATATTAATAAAACAATATATTTTCTTTACATTGTAGGGAGACAACTCTTCTGGTGGACAAAATAAGTGAGGAGAATGATGAGAAGAGTGCATTAAGGGTCAAATACACTCTGCAGGAAAATCACAATCTGACTGTATCCGAGAGCAGCATAAAGAAGATGAGACGCAGCATCGGATGGAAATATGGACGTGTGAGGTTAGTACTGGACAGTACAGGAGGTAAAAGTGTTGTTTAGGAAACTGTACTGTACCGCTAAAATTACTTATTCCTTGTCATTACAGAGCGTACCCCATGATACGGGACGCAAATAAAATCAAAAGAGTGGTCCAGGCCCAGGCATGGATCGACAGTGGGGAGAATTTTCATGATTGCATCTTCACTGATGAGTCTACTGTGTCGCTGGAGAGATTTGCAAGCTTTGCATTCCACAAAAAAGGCCGCATATCTTTGAAGCCGTGGCCAAAACACCCCGTGAAACTGCATGTGTGGGGTGCCATCTCTAGGCGTGGACCAGGATGCATTGTCATCTTTGAAGGTAAAATATATCAAATATAATGTAGCCTTATGCACTGTACTTTACTAGTGTAACCTTACTGTATGCACTGTACTGTACTATTGTGCAGTTTTTTGAGCACTTTTCTTTTCTTGCTATAGGAATAATGAATAAAGCTTTCTTCCAAGACAACATTGTAATATATCACACGCGAGTTCCCCAATGGTCATCGCTTCTACCAGGACAACGATCCGAAGCACACCGTGTCAACAGCGCATATCCTTGAGCGCGGCATCAACTGGGTGAAGACGCCAGCGGAGTAAGTGCAATAGACCGTGTCTCATTTTTCCCCCCACTGTTTTTACTGTGTACTGTATCTCTTAAACTAATTGTCCTTTTTTTCCAATGACAGATCGCCAGACATCAATCCGATCGAAATGGTCTGGCATCAGCTGAAGGACCATATCCGGAAAGTGGCGAAACCCTCCAAAAAGGACGAATTGTTGAAAGGCATAATGAGTTTTTGGAACGATGTACTCACCGTGGAACGCTGCAATAAATATATAGACCATATTGCGACTGTGTTGCCCATTGTGATCGCGCGTAATGGGCAAGCATCAGGAAAGTAGTACTGGGCAGTAGTATTGTAAGTACAGTATGATACAGGTAAGTATGGCGCAGATTTTTTCTTTCCCAATACTCAGAGTATACAGTACAGTAGTTACAGTTGTTTCTTTACAGAGAGAGCAGCACCAGCCATCAGGTTACATACAGTAGTATTTAACAGTAGTCAGAGTATACAGTAGTTCCAGTATACAGTAGACTAGTTTGACAGTAGTATAGTAACTGCCTACTAACTGTTCATTTTTTCTCTTTTCAGAGAAAGCAGCACCAGCCATCTAAAGTAGTACTACATATCACACAATGCCATAATACAGTACGCACATACAGTAACTGCACTAATTTTTTGTTTTCTTGTCGTTTCAGGAAAAAAGGGTGGCCTGGGGGGAGGTGGGGTGTTGTGTCCAGTCTAATCTGTTTGTACAGTCAAATGTACAGTATATAAACAGCAGTATTTATGTACACAAAACCTCTCCTCTCTCAATGAACTACTGTACTGTACACGGAATGAGGAACAAGATAACGACGGAAAAAATAATATTACTATGTACAGTATACTGTATATATATATACAGTATACATATATTATACATTACAGTGTAAATATATTATTAAATAATATTCTTATAAATGTGCATAAATCATGTTTCTCCATGTTTTACAAATGTTTTCTAAATGTTTATCCAATTTCAATCTGCCAGAAGATAGAACTTAGTAAAGACTGCATTATGTATTATTCATGATTATTTTTATATTTGTATTTTTTTGTTCCTGATGAAATAAAATAAATATTTATTCACATTCCTGGTAATAATAATCAATGACAACAACCACACCCCCCCCACCCCCACAGTATAAGAATGAATGTCAAAACAACATGAATCAGTTAATGGGTTTTTTTACTCTCAATTCTCACAATGCTTTGCAAATCAGATTTACATTTCAAATTCGAGAAGGGATTTTTCAAAGCGTTACCATAAACAAAGCCTCAAAGGGTTGGGGGGGGGAGTTTGGGTGAATCATGTGCAGTAATCAGCTAGCTCCCATCTCAAAGAGGCTTATAGTACACGCAGGCGCAGTGAGGCAATTGACGCTCAGCTAGGGACGGATTAAAAACACAATGACTAACTTCAGAAAATGAATGACTCTGTGGAGGTGTCTGTCGAATAACTCTGTGGAGAGGGGGGGTTGGGTGACTCATGCGCAGTAAGCAGCTAGCTCCCATCTCAAAGAGGCTTAGAGTACACGCAGTCGCAGTGAGGCGATTGACGCTCGGCTAGGGACGGATTAAAAACACAATGACTAACTTCAGAAAATGAATGACTCTGTGGAGGTGTCTGTCAAAAAGAGTTTGTGTGTGCGTGGGGGAGGGATGAAGGATTAGTTGTGCTGCAGTTCAAAGAAATTACATACTGTAGAGTAGAGTACAGTAATTTCAAAAGGCAGTTCATCATAATAATTTGATCAATAAACCCCCAAATACAACCCCCAAATACAGTACATAAAAAGCAAGTCACTTTATCTCCCTGTGCCTCAGGCACCAAAAACATACAGTAGATTGTGAGCTCCACGGGACAGGGAGGGACCTGTGCCTGCAAAATGTCTCTGGAAAGCGCTACGTATACTGTAACTAACAGCGCTATACAAAAACATGCTATTATTATTATAATATCAAGGTGATGCTCTGTGCAAATCAAATTCGAAAAGGGATTTTCCAAAACATTGCCGTAAACAAAGCCTCAAAGCTCCCGTCTCAAAGAGAATTACACGCTGGCGCAGTGAGGCTTTGTACTGTAGCTCGGCTATGGACGGATTAAGAACACAATGGCAAGATTCAGAAAATTAACGACTCTGTGGAGAGGGGGGGAGGTGTTGGGTAACTCATGCGCAGTAAGCAGCTAAGCAGCTAAATAGCTCCCATCTGAAAAAGGATCACACACAGGCGCAGTGAGGCTTTGAAGCTCGGCTATGGACGGATTAAGAACACAATGGCAAGATTCAGAAAATGAACGACTCTGTGGAGAGGGGGGGTTGGGTGACTCATGCGCAGTAAGCAGCTAGCTCCCATCTCAAAGAGGCTTAGAGTACACGCAGGCACAGTGAGGCGATTGATGCTCGGCTAGGGACGGATTAAAAACACAATGACTAACTTCAGAAAATGAATGACTCTGTGAGAGATAATTTTACTGCTGCGCTAGCTTGGATAACTGGATAGAAGAAAGTGTAGGCACGTGAGGAGTAATAGCAATCTAAATAGCAGTGAACTCCAAATATAAAAACAACATACCACATAAAATGACAAACGAAGACAACAAAAAAACACAACACAAAAAAAAATGGGAGAAGAGGAACGGGAAAAAGCCCCAAAAAAGATAAAAGAATGTCTGCTTTAGCTGTAGGGTGCCGCTGCCAGTCTTCAGGACCATCCACTTTCCTCTTCACTCTATAAAACAAAAAGAAGACAGCGCGGCTCCCAT
The DNA here is from genome assembly GCA_036426205.1 of Ascaphus truei. Taxonomy (NCBI): domain Eukaryota; kingdom Metazoa; phylum Chordata; class Amphibia; order Anura; family Ascaphidae; genus Ascaphus; species Ascaphus truei. The sequence goes on along the minus strand of CM071568.1, from coordinate 164,373,855 downwards.
AGTATAATACTGTATATAAAATAATTTATTAAATGGTGCTGCTAGATTACGGACACTCACAATGAATAAAAAAAGTATTAAGCAGTGAATATACAGTAGATGTGTTGGCATATCACCAGTTACTCCATTTCATGCGCCGATCCAAGTGTAGCTGCGCGCACACTACGTCTCTTCCTGGTTTTCATTTAATAAATTATTTTATATACAGTATTATACTATGGGAGCCGCGCTGTCTTCTTTTTGTTATATATATATATGTGTGTGTCTCTATGATTTGGGCTAGTGAATCGCTGGGCTAACCATGCAGTTAAAGAGGGCTGGACTATAAGTGTAAATATTCTCCAAAGTGGAGCAGATTTTGTTTGCGGCTTTTTACATATTTGCTGTGTTTAAAGCGACAGGTGCAATAAAGCCTCATTTAAGTTTCACTTTAAACGGTCTCCTTTGCGTGCCTCTGAACACGTCTCCTACATATGGTGTCAGAACTGGGATGAGAGGTGGCCCTTGAAGTTAAAAGGGGCCCCAGAGATTGCCTGTCAAAAATTTTTGTGCTTTTTGCCTGCATGCAGTCTTGCAAAAAGCCGGAGCAACAAAAACAAAGACTCACCTGCAGCAGAGACCAGAATTAAAGGGCTACACTGCACTGAACAAAGCCACAAAACCACAGATGGACTATTTTCCCCGATTCCAAGAGGAGAGAGAGAGACTGTGCTAAGCAGGTAAACCTTACTTGCCTATCACAATAATGTGTAATATGGTTGTTGAAAAAGGGGCTTTGCCTTCCAGCCATAGTCAGGGTTCAAGAAGTGAGTGAGCGCTCCAGAGGAGCTAGGCTTTGTTTATTGTTTTCTTTTAAAAAGATAATGGTGTGAGGCTAATGCTTCTGCTGAAGCAAGGAAATAGGCAGCTAGCAAACATTGTATTTAAAGAAATAGTGCCTCAATAGGTCAAGGTGAAGAATATCTGTGTGGAAAAAAAACCCTGGGAATTTAAAATGGCCGGCCACCTGAGGTCAAATTCAGATTTTGCAAAAATGGGGAAGAAAATGTGTTCCTGGTGTAAAGAACCCCACCACTCGGAGCAGTGTCCCTTTAGGCCTTATTCAGACGATGAGAGTGAATGCATGCACAGTACTGCTAATATTGCAAAACTTACCAAAGCGAAGAAAAAGAAAAAGTCTACAGAGATGCATGTGAGAGCTACGACCTCTACAAGCAAAATATGCCCACCGGTAGGACTACCACAATCTGGGGTTCTAACGAATACAGTGACAACAGCTGCAATAGCGCCTACTGAGTTCAAGAAGAAAAATACACCTGATAGCCCCAAAATGGACGACAAGATGTTGCGTTTCAGTAATGAACCCTACCCCACGGAAGAGTGGCCCTTCTGGTCCGATAAGGAGGAAGACATCTCTTATGGGGAACCCAAACCGAGTCTCACCCACAAAACACCCCAAGAATGGTGGGGGTACCTGAACTTGGTACGAACCGAATAGACCGCTCTCTATGATGACGAATGTGATCAGCAGGAGAAAGAGCGGGAGCAGCAGATCACCGAATATTCCTGCCAGCTAACACAACTGCAAGAAAACTCAAAGGGCTATTCTTAACCGCTCTGCAACTGTCGCCATACAGTCTATCTACAAAAAGAGGAGCGCCCGATACAAGGGAAATCTCATGACCACACACTCAGAAAAAAGACTATACTTGGAAAAAGTCCTCCTCGAGCGACTGAGGAGTGCTGAGCTCAAGCACCTTCGGGAGGAGACACAAATAAACTGGAGAAAGGGCTCCAATCCCAGCAGGACTGAGGGTTCTCTCCTCCATCCACTCTCATTTAAGTCACAGAAAGATCTCGAATGAAAGTGGAAGGATGGGCTTTGGCCGTGGCAAGCCCGAGCTTCCCACAAACAGGGGAGGTATGTAACAGGGGACTTATCCCTGTTCAAAAATGTGCCTCTAATCCATCAGTGTGGTGGTTAACTGCTGGTAGACAATTAAACACCACCAATAGAACAAGGTAAGAATCAAAAATCCAGCCGCTCCATGATACAAAAAGTAGGCACTCACCAGCAAAAAATGGGTTAAAAAGTATACTTTAATGGACTACATAAAAAACAAAAAAACAGACAGTACTAACTACACTCCCACATGTTTCACGTCTACTGTGGCGCTTTCTCAAGGAGGGGAGTGGGGGAAGGGGAGTGGGGGGAGGTGAGGTGGGGGGTTAAGGGGGGTGGGTAGGGGAAAGGAGGGGGGGTGGGGAGGGGTGGGTAGGGGAATGGAGGGGGTGGGGAGGGGGTGGTGGGTAGGGGAAAGGAGGGGGGAAGGGCACATGTTGATCAAGGTATTTAGTGTGCTTTAAACCCAGGCATCTGTTTGGGACTGGTGTTCCTTACATGGTTATGTATCCGACTAACATTTTCAACAACAAACAGGAGGACAGGACCTCTTGACGGTAAAATGCTGAGGCTGCTGAACTTTCTCGGAGGTGTGGGGATGGCAGTAGAGTGGGCGGGTATCAGGGGGAACATATACCTTAGTTTGAAACATTCTAACCATTTGATAACAGCATTTTCAACAAAAGGCAGAAAGACAAAACCTCCTGACAGTGAAATGCTGAGGCTAGGTTTGGCGCTGTGAAACTACACAGTTTTGAGCAAAAATAACATTGTGAACTTGTGTTGTTAACCTGGAATGGTAGTGAGGTAGCTGGGTAGGCATATATATTCAAACTTAACTTGGGGAGGAGAGGGGTAATGGCTGCAAACCATTAACATATTGACAATCCCATATTTACAGAGAGTGTTTGTCCGTTGTTGACTTTCACTGAGACCCAGAAATACATCCTGGTTATCCCCTCGATTTCCACCCGGAGGCCGCCGCGGGCGGATGGGGCATCCAAAAGGCAACAGCCCCAATATATCAAAGGGAGAAGGGGGGGGGGCAGTACCCACAGCCGAAGCTTCTCTGCTATGAAACTGGTGACACAACCTCCCCCACCCCCACCCTCCTGCGGCAACCTGCCGTTCAGTTGGGTACTCCATCCATAGCAGGCGAAGGGATCCATAGCAAATTTACAAGTGGGGAACTCATGGCTGCAAACATCTGTCGGCCCCAACGCACGGAGCTTCAGGTGAAAAGGCATCTCTGTGGTTCTCCGGGAAATATGAGGGGCAACTGACCGCCACGACTTTCTCCTGTATGGTGGGGCCGCTGGTAGCTCCATGAAATCGGCAGTCGGGGGGATCTCCAAAGGACTCTCAAAGGAGCCCAGCATTTTTTTGAGAGTCAGATTACTGTTATCCTCTGAGTTCCAAGAATTGTCTCAGTTGTCCCCTGGGAAGATTGTGTGGGCTTCTGGCGATGGGAGATCCTTTCTCGTCTTCATCTATTCCTCGTTTGATGTTGTGCTGCGGTTCTCCTCCTTGACCGAGTAGAGCTGCCTTCGTCTTCCTCCGTCTGCGCGGTTGCTTGCAGGGAGTCAGCTGACCAGGTTAGTGGGTGGGTTAATCCTAAGGCTCGCACATATGGGGCCATATCTTCGGGGCTTCGTATTGTGAGATATTTACCTCCATAGCTCGCAGTCAGCTTGAATGGAAAGCCCCAGCGGTATTTAATTTCGTTCTCGTGTAGGAAGGAGGTTAAAGGCTTCATTTCTCTTTTGCGGTTCACCGTTATTCTTGAGAGATCGTTGAAGATCTGAAGTTGTTCGTTTTGAAAAGTTAGGGAGTCCTTTCCTCGGCAGGCCACAAATATTTTTTTCTTTTATTGTATAGCTATAAATCCTAACTATGACATCCCGCCTGCGGTTGGGATCTTCTGAACAGGGGCCTAGAGCCCGGTAGGCCCTATCCATTTCCAGGTCCCTGGTCTCAATTGGGCCGCAGATTGAATTGAATAGCTCAGCCAAGTAAGATCGGAGGTTTCCAGGGAGATCCGCCTCTGGGATATTACGAATGTGCAGGTTCTGGCGTCGGTCCCGGTTCTCCTGGTCCTACAATCCGTCTTTTAAATGAGAGATTTCTTCTCCTAGTCTCTGGATTTCTTCGTCAGCTTCAGACTGGTGTTGTAGGGACTCCTCCATGTATTCGTGTAATTTTGCATGTAATTTTGCATGCATGGATGCCATGAGATCCTCTAGGTATGCTTTCGTGGTGGGTTCCTCAGTCAGGAGGGTTTCTTTTGGCCGTGCTCCCTTGGCTTGTGCAGTATGTGAGCCTCAGCGCCATCTTGGTTTTCTGCCGGGATCTCAGGGCTTTTCTGCGGTGGGGAGAAATACTTCGTAACCGCTTGGTTCGCGGGTTTCTTAAGTTGTTTGGACATTCAACTGTTATTGCTCTTGCAAGGGTTTCACACCAAGTACGGAAAATTTGAGTGGAAGAGCTCGAATTGATTAAATTATTCTGGAGGGTCCGCAGAACTCCTCGACTACATCACCATGTTGGATGGCGTCACCGGAAATCCCCCCTTTATGGTTTATTTAATCATTTATTGCCGGCCGTGTACGGAGCTCAGCCTTCATGCTTGCCTCCGCTCAGCCACCATGCGTGCACCTGTATAGCAGTTTTTAAATGCTTATGCTTTTGGATGTTACTTGCTATACTGTTATCGTTCAGCACCTTAACTAAGGTCAAGTTGTTTTTTTTGTGTTTTTGTACTTCTTTGCTTTTCTGGGGACACTGTGCCTTTAAGACCAGCCGAGGTGGCCATATTGGATCCGGTTGGAACACAGGCTGGAACGCACAGAGCAGGGCAGCTTCGATTCAGGTGGCAGCCCTGTCTTGTTCCCCCTCCACAACGGGGGTGCAGGAGGGCGGAGCGGGGGTTCAGGAATATATATAATATTCTTTATTTAATTATTCTTTACCCCTTTTCCCTTGTGTATCTAATACAGTATGGTATTTATATTTTGAGTGCTTATATTTCTTGACAGACTTTATTATTTATTTGTTGCAATCTTTTGTATGATGAGGTATCTTACCTCCTGGGCAGCCCTTAACAGCCTGTGCACAGCTCCAGAGCTCCCTCCATGGCCAGGCAAGCGGCAGGTCTAGGTGCTCAGCTCTCTCAGAAGCTCTGCCAGTTCTCAGGGTAGTGAGGGGTAAGTGTATGCGACCTGTGGCCCTTCAGTAGGTCTGAGTTTCCTTCCAGCTGTCTCCGGTCTGCCTTGCCTCAATACTCAATACTTTGAAAGGTTCTTCTTGTTTTTAAGCAAGCGCCGCGCCATTTTAGATTTTTGTTGTTTTGTCTCTGGGCTCTACTTTGTCTGGTTTGCAGCCCGTATGTAGCCCTGCACGTTTAAAGGGGGTCTTCCCCCAGTAGTATATTCAATCCTGGGGGAAAATATCTGTTTTTTGGACCCCTTTCATACTTTATTGGGGATCTTTAGGATGAAGCTCCTTTGCCACACGTCTTCCCTGCTTCATGTCTTGGCCACGCCCCCGACCATATTATTTTTTATCGAAGGTACATTGATGACCTGCTACTAATCTGGCAGGGGGATGAGTTTACGTTACAGCTGTTTTTTGATTACTTAAATCACAATACTGTACGTATAATCTCAAGTTTACTTATATTGTACGTTTCATTCTAATTATATCAACTACCGTGATCTGCATCTTTACATAGATATGGATCATAATATTCAGACAGACATCTATCGTAAGGACAACTCCAGGATTTCTCTCCTATTAGCTACAGTGGCGGCCGCCTTTATCCTAATGCGGCCGAATCGGCGCAACTTTGATAACCGCGGGCAGATGCGTTTTTTTTTGTCCGGAGTGTATTGCGGTATTTTAGCGCTCGTAATATTAGCATTTTAATATCACTGTCTGCAATACTGCAATACCATCTAAAAACTCAGGGGGGCGTTCGCGAGCTGTTTTCTTGGAAGTCTAATACTTTAGCAGTTCAACCTACGTCAGTACACAGTCTGCGTGTGCACGCGCAGTAATTGTAAATTTGAATATTTATACATGAATTTGCAGTGCTGTATGTCTCATTTGAAAATTGTTGAAATGCATAGGCTTGTGCTGTAACAGTATCACATTTTGGCATATACAGCGCTCTCCCCTCGCTCGCCCCCGCACACACACAGGATAATTTACTGCACTGCAGTGTTTCAAGTTCTTATCTTATCTACAGTACAGTACACCTCTCCCACACCATTCCTTTGAATGTGTGTCTTTCTGGTTTCAATCACATTCCTGCTTGATAGCTGATGATTACTGCGCATGCTTCTGTAAGTTCGCCACTGCTTGCTTGCGAAGTTCAAGAGTGAGTGACCAAAAAAAAAAAAATTCTCCTCATTTTTTATTTTTATTTTCTCCACAAGCCTGCCTAGACCAACTTGATATTACGATATTCAATCTGTGCTATAGCTTTTGACTGCGACCCTGTGCGTTTGACTGCACATGGTTGATTTGTGTGTTTTATATGTACTGTATTTGGGGGTGTAGGGATCAAATTATTATGATGACTTGCCTTTTGAAAATATGCCATTTTTTTGAACTGCAATACAGCTAATCCTTCATGCAGCTGTACCCTGTGCCCCCCTCCCCCACGCACACACACAAGGCTCGCTCAAGGATTTTAAACTCTTATCGACAGACACCTCTACAGAGTCATTCAGTTTCTGAAGCTTGCCATTGTGTTTTTAATCCGTCCCTAGCCGAGCGTCACCTCTCTGCGCCTGCGTGTAATCCTCTTTGGGATGGGAGCTAGTCGATGATTACTGCGCATGTGCTTGTAAATTCACCACTGCTTTCTTGCGAAGTTCAAGAGTGAGTGACCAAAAAAAAAATATTTATTTTCTCTCCTCATTTTTTATTTTTATTTTCTCCACAAGCATGCCTAGACCAACTTGATATTACAATATTCAATCTGTGCTGTAGCTTTTGACTGCGACCTGTGCGTTTGACTGCACATGGTTGATTTGTGTGTTTTTTATGTACTGTATTTGGGGGTGTAGGGATCAAATTATTATGATGACCTGCCCTTTGAAAATATGCCATTTCTTTGAACTGCAGTACAGCTAATCCTTCATGCAGTTGTACCCTGTGCCCCCCTCCCCCCACACACACACAAGGCTCACTCAAAGATTTGAAACTCTTATCGACAGACACCTCTACAGAGTCATTCAGTTTTTGAAGCTTGCCATTGTGTTTTTAATCCGTCCCTAGCCGAGCGTCACCTCTCTGCGCCTGGGTGTAATCCTCTTTGGGATGGGAGCTAGCTGATGATTACTGCGCATGACTCACCCATCCACCCCCAACCCTTTGAGGCTTTGTTTACGGTAAAGCTTTTGAAAATCCCTTCTCGAATTTGATATGTAAATCTGATTTGCACAGCACCGTGAGAATTGAGAGTTAAAAAAACATTATATGATTCATGTTGTTGATGCAGTAAATTACCACTTTTTGTCATTCTTTCTTTTTCTTTGATGTAGGCGGGGGGGGGGGGTTGTTGTCAATGATTATGATTATCATGAATGTAAATAAATATTTATTTTATTTTATCAGGAACAAAAAAAACAAATATAAAAATAATCATGAATAATACAAAATGCAGTCTTTATTAAGTTCTTCTGTCAGATGTAAATTGAGGGCCGGTGGATAATCATGAATAATGCACATTGATAATAATATTAATTAATAACATATAATATATAATAATATATATATAGTAATATAATTTTTCCCGTCTTTGGGGCCTATGCAGAGAGCAGCGAATTTTAAAAATGGCGAATTTATGAAAAAGTAGCTTTTTTGGAGAGTTTTATTCTCCATATGCAGAAAAGTGCGAATTCTGCTATGTTTAACATGGATGCGTGTGGCGAGTTTAAATTGGCGAGATGCGCGCTTCAGAAACGTGTAAAAACAAATTCGCGCCTTTTTTTTTCCCTTTGCAATGGCCGCGAGCGGCAGCTTCTTGCCAATTTTTTCTGGCGAGGCAAAAAGGAGACAATCGCGCCATTTTATTGGCGCGAACAGCCGCTAGATGCCGTTCGCGCCTCTCTGCATTAGGATATTTTTAAAACTGGCGAGAACCTCAATTGAGGTTCTCGCCAGCCGCGAGGCGAGTTTTACAAATAGAAAAGAAAAATTGGCGCGTTTTTCGGAACTCGACATTTTCTGCTGTTTTCTGCGCGATTTTCTCCAAAAAATGGCGAATTTCGAAATAGCGCTGCTCTCTGCATAGGCCCCTTTATCTTCTTCCTCATTCTATGTACAGTACAGTAGTTCATTGAGAGAGGAGAGGTTTTGTGTACATCATGACTGCAGTTTAGATACTGTACACTTAACTGTACAAACAGTTCACAGACTTTACACGATACCCCGTCTTCCCCAGTCCATCCTTTTTTTCTGAAAGACAAGAAAACAAAACATTAGTGCAGTTATGTGCATACTGTATTATGGCATTGTGTGCTGTGTAGTACTGTCAAACTAGTCTATACTGGAACTAATGTATACTGTGACAACTTTTAAATACTTTGTAACCAGATGGCTGGTGCTGCACTCTCTGGAAAGAAATAAATTGAGTCGTTAGGTGCATACTGTATTATGGCATTGTGTACTGTATACTGTAGCTACTCCATATTGGACTACAGTACGCAGTTAGTACTGTCAAACTAGTCTATACTGGAACTACTGTATACTCTGACTATTGTTAAATACTTTGTAACCATATGGCTGGTGCTGCTCTCTCTGGAAAGAAAAAAATTGAGCAGTTACTTTAGGTGCATACTGTATTATGGCATTGTGTACTGTACAGCTACTCCATATTGGACTTCAGTATGCAGTTAGTACTGTCAAACTAGTCTATACTGGAACTACTGTACACTCTGACTACTAGGAAAATCTGTGCCATACTTACCTGTATCATACTGTACTTACAATACTACAGTACAGTACTATACCAAACTACCTTCCTGATGCTTGCCCATTACGCGCGATCACAATGGGCAACACAGTCGCAATATGGTCAATATATTTATTGCATCGTTCCATGGTGAGTACATTGTTCCAAAAACTCAGTATGCCTTGCGCCAACTCATCCTTTTTGGAGGGTTTCACGATTTTTCGGATATGGTCCTTCAGCTGATGCCAGACCAAATCGATAGGATTGAGGTCTGGCGATCTGTCATTGGAGGGAGGGGGAAAAAAGGACAATTAGTTTAAGAGATACAGTATACAGTAAAAACAGTGGGGAAAAATGAGACATGGTTACCGCACTTACTCCGCTGGCGTCTTCACCCAATTGATACCGCGCTCAAGGATATGCGCTGTTGACGCGGTGTGCTTCGGATTGTTGTCCTGGTAGAAACGGTGACCATCCGGGAACTCGCGTGTGATGTATTGCACTCTCATGGACAATTTTGTCTTGGAAGAAAGCTTTATTCATGATTCCTATAACAAGAAAAGAAAAGTGCTCAAAAAACTGCACACTAATACAGAACAGTGCATAAGGCTACATTATATTTGATATATTTTACCTTCAAAGATGACAATGCATCCTGGTCCACGCCTAGAGATGGCACCCCACACATGCATCTTCACGGGGTGTTTTGGCCGCGGCTTCATAGATATGCGACCTTTTATGTGGAATGCAAAGGTGGCAAATCTCTTCAGCGATAAATTAGACTCGTCAGTGAAGATGCAATCCTGGAAAGATTCCCCACTGTCGATACATGCATGGGCCTGGACCACTCTTTTGATTTTGTTTACGTCCCTTATCATGGGGTACGCTCTGTAATGACAAGGAATAAATCATTTTAGCGGTACAGTACAGTTTCTTAAACAACACTTTTACCTCCTGTACTGTCCAGTACTAACCTCACACGTCCATATTTCAATCCAATTCTGCGTCTCATCTTCTTTATGCTGGTCTCGGATACAGTAAGATTGTGATTTTTCTGCAGAGTGTATTTGACCCTTAATGCACTCTTCTCATCATTCTCCTCACTTATTTTGTCGACCAGAAGAGTTGTCTCCCTACAATGTACAGAAAAATAACAATCCGGTAAGTTACAGTGCAGTAGGCCACAAGCACAGCACATCGTTTGCAGTAAAAATCGTATACAATGAGATAGATCTACACAATATATAGTTCTATTAATATGCAGCAATATAAACAATATATATACTATAGTTATATAAATATACCGAAATAACTATAAAATTAGAGAGATCTACACAATATATAGTTCTATTAATATGCAGCAATATAAACAATATATATACTGTTGTTATAAAAATATACAGAAATTACTATAAAATTAGAGAGATCTACACAATATATTGTTCTATTAATATGCAGCAATATATATACTGTAGTTATATAAATATACCAAAATAACTATAAAATTAGAGAGATCTACACAATATATAGTTCTATTAATATGCAGCAATATATGATATATGATATATTATTGTATTATATAGTTATATAAATATACTTACGCGTTAGTTACCGTTGGTGTCCTCGTGCATTGTCTGGTTTATCCGTGTTGATGGCACAACGAGGCCAGAAGCAGCTAACCAGCATTGGATATCTGCAATTCGATGTCCGCTCGTGTACATCTCCTTAATTCTCATGCTGAGAACCTTTGAAATATTTTTAACAGGCATTGCTGCGAGTAGAAATAAATAGAAACACAAGAATGTATATTCGATGTTTAGTCGATGTGTATTCAATGTGCAGTGAATCCACAAAATGGATGGTGTATTTATACGTTAATGACTCACATTAGAGTACGCCCATTTTTAACACCTGTACCTCGTCGCCATGCATAAAAGGTTACACACTTTGCATAGCCCACCACTCGATGATCTGTATCTGAACTTGCCCTTGTCCAGATACTGCATTGTGCCATCTGCTTCCATTGATCAACCCCGATTCTTCGGACGCAGGAAGCCACTCGCCTCTGCCGTGCCTGTCACACAGAAAAAGCAAAAGGCGGCAGCCATTTCCAAGCCAAGGCCAAAGCGACAGGCTAAGGCCAATAAAGAAAACCTTCTGCTGACCCCAAAGGCTAAGGGTTTTAATACACGTAAGCCTTATTATGTCAGGAAGAAATTCGGTGATGTACACACAGCGCAACACAAAATGGCAGCCAACCCATCAAACCCACTGGCCACTTCCTCGTTTATGCTTCAACGACTCTGCCGCCGCTCTCATGGAAATCTACAGCCCATCTTCTCCACTAGTCCTCCACGACACTGCCGCCGCTCTCCCGGAAACCCACAGGCCATCTTCGCCACTGCTCTTCGACGCCGCTGCCGCTTGTGCCCCTGAAATCCACGGGTCACTTTCTCCATTACGCTTAGACGACTCTGCCGCTTCTCACCCGGAAATCCACAGGCCGCTTTCTCCATCCCTCTTCGACGACGCTGCCGCTTCTACTCTCCCGGAAATCCACAGGTCACCTCCTCCATCCTTCTTCGGCGACACTGCCGCTTCTCTCCATGGAACCCCCATCTCATCCTCCGTAGCACCCATCCACCCAGATGTCCACAGAACGCCATGCACAAGAATCAGCTCTTTAGACCGAATGCTGAATGGGTTAAGTGTGGATATCCCCGGGAACTCTACTGTGCTGGTAAAGATAGAGACGGTATTATGTTTATTGAGGAGAGGGGGGTATTATGTGTATTGAGGAGAGGGGGTATTATATGTATTGAGGAGAGGGGGTATTATGTATATTGAGAAGAGGACGGTATTATGTTTATTGAGGAGAGGGGGGTATTATGTGTATTGAGAAGAGGATGGTATTATGTGTATTGAGGAGAGGGCGTATTATGTGTATTGAGGAGAGGGGGTATTATGTTCATGAGACGGCGGTATTATGTGTATTGAGGAGAGGACGGTATTATGTATATTGAGGAGAGGGGGGTATTATGTTTATGAGACAGTGGTATTATGTGTATTGGGGAGGACGATATGTGTATTGGGGAGAGGATGGTGGTACTGTATGTGTAGGAGGAGAGACCGGTATTAGGTGTATGAGGAGTGGGCGGTATTATGTGTATCGTAAAGAGAATGGTATTATGCATATGAGGAGAGGGCGGTATGTGTATTAATGAGAAGGCAGGACGAAAAATGTAGGGGCGGCAAAAAGGTATGGGTCTCTGGGCGGCAAAATTGTAAATCTGCCACTGGCAGTGATCCTGACGAAAGGGATAGCAGGACTGGATTAACCTTTATTTTAACCAGCCTGTTTCAACAGAACAGTATCTTAGAGCAATCTTCTCTATGCATTCAAAACAGTAGTAGAGGGAAGGGAAAGAGAGAGAGAAATAGTGTCAGAATTAAGACCAAGTTCTGGTGACAAAGCAGCAAAGAAAATCTTATAAAATTGTGATATACTTGACTCATACTCTATAGCAGTTGCGTGAATATATCAATATTATATACAGCCATTACCTTGTCGGTTGTGTTGGCTAAGCAGAAAACTTACTAACATGAACTCACTCCCACTTAACTTGTGTAATCATTATGATTACAGCTGGGGAATTTACTTTGTCACCATTTTTGCATACACTAACTGCATTTAAGTAATTGAATGTTTGCCTGGCAATTAATCTGCACTGAATATATCACAAATGGAGTGCAGTTTTGGACATTGTCACATTCTTTGCTAATGGAAAGGTGAAGCAAGTGCCGTGAAGCAAAAGCAATGTCTGGTAAAAAAACTGAAATTACCATGATACCAAAAAAAAACCTGCAATTGCTGTGCCTGTTCCCCAGGGACAGTATTACATCTTGTTTCCCTGTAGGTGGAGCTTTTAGTCAGTATTGCTGGCTGTGGAATAGGATTGTCATCACTGTATGTTTCTGACGCTCTGAGCAGGAAGCAAAACCAGCATTGCTGCTGGAGAGAAATGTTGAGATGTTGCAAAGCAATGTCTGCAGTTAAGGAGACCTTTATCATGCGTGGAAGATTTGTTTGATTTTTTTTTTTTAATGAGAACAGATTTAAACCCTGTTTATAAGAGGAATGTCATCACTCATTACCTGGATTAACATGTCACCGGTGCTGTAAGCACCATTTTTTTTGTATTTGCAGGTAAGCCAGAATAAAAATTAAATCAATATTTCCAGGATTTTGATCAGTGGGACCTGAGTGATGCTTTCATATTGAAACATAGCTAATAAAAGTATCATATTTTATTCAGTCATTTGTTGTAGTTTTATGAGACTTTATTATCCTGCCTGTTAATACAGCAATGGTATTACTTGCTGGGTCTTTTATTATTGGAGTATAAGACACCTATAAGAGACCCATCACTTTAAATTGATAGTATATTGTTCTCTAGGTATTTTTTATTAGATTATCTGTTTACATGTCTGGTCACATTTCCGAGCAGCACAGCAGGTCCTTGCGATGAGTTCATTTCAGCCTTGAGATGAAGGTCCTTGAAATAAATCTTAGGTCGCTTTTCCAAGGACTCTCTTTTTCATAGGATTTGTCTTTTTCCGGTTTGTATTGTTGTCCTCTTCTTGAGTTGCTTGTATGCTTTTGTTTTCCAGCATAGTGCCTTTATAGAGCAAAATGTAACCTTGCAGAAAGGGAGGGTTGGAAACAAAGTTGAACAGATACAGCCTTAGTAATATCTCTTAGTGCTTTATTATTGAGATCTCATGTCAGAAAGCCCTTCAACAGTCTACCCTTGACATCCCTTGAGGATGATTTTTCACATTGCAATGATATTATACTGTAGAATACTTTATATTAAACAGTAGTGTGATTTAGCCTAGTGCTACCGGGTCCAGCGGATCATTGCTTTACCATGTATATGGACAAACATTGGGTACTGGCAAATCTATTCCAAAGTATGTATTTACTGGGTTTTCCATTTTTTTGTTAATGATCAATACCTACTTGTCCAACATTTAAATATTGCAATCCCTTTGTGTTTGATAGTCATAATTATGTCAATAATCTTTGATTGCTATCCAAGAGACACTATTCATGCACAGTGCTGAAGGCATACAATTAAAAGACAGCACAAATGTTTCTTTAGACTTTGATTACTGTTTGTTCTGCACAACTCCCTTTTTATTCTGCTTGCAGCTACATTATTGCTTGAGTTGAGTGTTTCCCACAAACTCTCATCGTAATTATGGCTTGTGATGCCAGAACGAATAGCTTAAAACACTGTAGTATCATGTATATAATACGGTATAAACATGCTTATTTGGGAGGATTAGAGAACATATGAATTATAGATGAGTTAAAGTGATCACCATTACTTAAACATGCCTACTGTGCCAAATAAACGAACTATGGTAATCATTTGATTGTCACTTGTTTATTGAAGGCATTAATAATCAGTATACTGTCGTTATCAATTTTAGGTACACTTGTGATGGACCATACTGTATGCTTCTGCAAACTATTTTTTAAAGTACCATTGTGTGTTGCACTGTACATTCTGATTCTGTTTCTTTAATTTAGTCTTGCTTTGGATATTTTGATTTGTTTAAGAAATACAATGTTAGACACCACAGCAACACCAAAATGTCATCTAAAGTCCATTCTTCCATGTGGCACCATAAAAATACTCCATAGTTGCAAACTCCTTAAATTACATGGAAATGTAAGTACAGTATCTTTCAAGATATCTGCAGTCTAGCTAACGGCAGGGCTGTTGCTATTGGTGCATTAAAGGGATAACAGAGGCAATAATGTTGAAAAGAAAAAGGAATAGTGAACCTCCAGATTGTCTAAAAAAGAAAAGAAATGTGTACTGGATAACTGAAACTCTATTAAGACTTGGAGATCTAAATAACCAAGCAAATAATGTGTCCTGGTGCACACCTTTTTTTGTAATTGTGAATTAGTTAAATGAAAGAAGTCTCTTAATCAAGTTTCTCATAATTATGCTGATTGCTATCCGGGAATGTTTGCACCACCGCAGACCAAGAACAATGTTTTGACACTTCCCACTTCCCTTTCTCCTACTATGAACATTTCCCAAATGTGAGGTAGAGATTTGCTCCACGGAATTTTCAAAAACAAATTAATTGCCAAAAAAATGACTGCTGTTTCGGCCACACTTGGCCTTTCTCAAAGCAGAATGCCATTCTGCTTTGAGAAAGGCCAAGTGTGGCCGAAACAGCAGTCATTTTTTTGGCAATTAATTTGTTTTTGAAAATTCCGTGGAGCCCTGTTCTTTATACCTTCCATTGTAAGCTGGATCATCACAGAGAATCCTGAACCAGGAGCACCGGTAGTTGTATCCTTATATTATTTTTATGTGGTGTGCAGCATTTTCCCTAAGGTAGAGATTTGCAACATTTTCATAACAAGCTCGCGAAACAGGCGATTATTGGATTTTTACACCCCGTGAAAAAGGAGTGAAATCAGCAACATTTAACAACCATTCATCTGGATTGTTGAGAGACAGAAAGAGGGAAAATGTTTTGTGA
Source organism: Ascaphus truei (assembly GCA_036426205.1). NCBI lineage: Eukaryota > Metazoa > Chordata > Amphibia > Anura > Ascaphidae > Ascaphus > Ascaphus truei. Next base: position 164,358,418 of record CM071568.1, on the reverse strand, counting down.
ATGTCGCCATTTCTTCAAAATGAGTCAATTTTACCGGCAAAAAATGTGAAGACCGTCGGTGTGTTATGGTGTGTGAAAACAACGTAAACATTTCGCAAACCATTCGTACATCTCAAGCTGATGCACATGGGCAAAATGAGAGATTCCCAATAACATGAAAATGATTGCCAACATTATGATTTGTTTTTACCTATAATAATTCATAGGAAATGTAGCACATGTACATGCACTCATATAACATCCTCCAGTTTCCTCAGGGCAATGCATCTTACAGCAGCATTTCATTTTAGATTTTTTTCCTTATCTATGAAGTGTTTCAGTAATTGAAGTTCAAGTAGTCATCTCCTCTATTAGTATGCTGCTTCTAATTTCCAGTCAAAGGAACGGAAATTGGACACCTTATATAAACAGCTGTCTAATTAAATTTTTCACAAATGGATATATTGTAAAAGATACAGTGACTAACATAATACACACTGTATTAAAACTGCATCACGTACTGTTGGACAAAAATGTAATTTTGATACATACAGTATGTACTTTACATACTGTAGAAGTGTTGTGAAGCTGCCATAATGGCCGATATAGAATTTTTCATGACCATTGCTTTGTCAAGAAAGTACCAATTGTCTGTTCTATAAATAAATCCTTATTTATATTTATGCCAATAAATTAGGAGTGGATATGTTTCCTCTGAAATCAGCCATTATCTTTACACGTGACAACATCACATACATATAAATTACATGGTCTATTATCAGGGGTGAGCAATCTTTTTATACCGAGCCCCGCTTTTCATCCATGAAATTTCTCGGGCCGCCCTGCCTAATGTAATCAAAATCACATGAAAAATTCCTTTATTAAACGGTACACAAAGTAAATACAAATACGTCTAAATATTTACATATTTCAACAGCTCGCGCTTGCAAAATTAGGTTTTGTCCTCGCTGCCGCTAAGAGTGCTCTTGCTTGAGAGCGGTGACATCACCAACTCTCCAAGCATGAGCGCAGGGTGTCCTGCATGATTTTGCAAGCACGAGCTGGGGAGCATGGATCGGGGCTATTTCTGTGTGTAATGTGTGTGTTTGTGTGTGTGTGGCTGTGTGTGTTTGTGGCTGTGTTCTGTGTGCATTGACAGCTGCTGAGCGTGCTTCAAAGTCAATTTTGTTTGTCTCCCCAAGCACCAAGCTGGGGAGAGCGGACGTGCACAAAGGCAATCCTTTTGGGGGTGGGGGGGGCATTTATCCACCATTTTGCTACTTCCCTTCCCTCTCTACCCCCCCTTTTTTTCCCTTCCTCTCCCTTTTATCCTTCTCCCATTTTTATTCCCCCTGCTCTTTGGCTTGCTGTCCCCAGTGTCATCCACACTCCTACCTACCAGTATTACGTATTATTTTTTTTAAAGTTTTCAATGTTGTATTTTCACTTTTTTTTTAGAATTATTTCTGTACATTCATAGTAAGATTGATATAGTGGCAGCCGACCCTTTCACTTGCAGAGGATCGCAGCGAAGCAGGTTACCAACGGAGGAGAGCAGGAACACAGCGCTATTGCAGGGCAGACACCGGAAGGAGGGGCGTTTGACATCACAGTGCAGGGGCTTGCTCCTCCCCTGTACAAACGCAGCCCCCACGCGTGCACACACACCATCACGTGGCCGCCTCCTACACTATCCTGTTCGGCCACCCGCACCCAATTTGCTTGGCCACCCGCCTGCGCACCTCTCCTTCGGCTGCCCGCCCACGCACAGCTTTTTGGCCACCCGCGCACAGCTTCATGGCCAGCCCGCCTGTGCACAGCTTTTTCACCCGCCCGTCCATGCAAAGTGTCTGCTGGCCAGCACACACCAAGTTTTGATGCATGCCGCCTGCGCCCCCCATAAATAATCTTGCGCCCCCCAAGGGAGCGTGCCCCCCAATTTGTGCACCACTGCTCTATATGACACAGTAATGCCAGTGAAGCAAGTACTGAATTGCTCTGCATGCATTTCCCACACTGCACACAATACTCCAAAGTGAAGGTGATTGAACACAAAGTAGATAATATGATCACAGTTCTTACATGCTATTACCCTATTGTAGAACTAACACAAACATGTACAAATCTATTTTTGCACAACATTTTCATAATTCTCTCCCTCCCTCCCTCTTTCTTCTTTTCTATATTTTTGTGGGTAGTCGGCAAACCCACATCTTAATAAATAGCCCATGAATATATCATTTTGTGAGTCTGCCTCATTTTCATACATTTGCATACCGCATGGAATTGCATAGCTTATGTAGTGTGAAAAATGACTACATTTACCTGTCGGGAGAAATGCTTCACAAACTAAGCTGTGATAAATGCTACCTGTGAAAATGTCGTACCTAGTGACAGCAATTTAGAACAGGCAATGCTGGGAGAAATTGCTACCTGGGAGAATGTCATACCCAGTCCAGCATCTTTTGATCCCATCTTTTCTTGTCTGGTTGACGGTAGGAAAATATCACAAGCAACAATGTCTAATAGGCACAGTTGTGAGAAAATGCTAGCTGTAAGAAGGTGATACAGGTACTGTAACAGGCCTAGAATATCCTGGCTCTCCCCCTCCTAGCTTGGCCAGGGTATGACAATGTTATAGGCAACGATAGATAACTGGCATAACTTTTAGAAAAGGCCACCTGTGAGAATGTCATACTTGGTCAAGTATCTCCTTGGCCTTCACATTTCTTGTGCATGATAGGAAAATCAAAGCTTTTGCAGGATCCACGAGAAAGTGCTATTTACAATTTCCTCTTAAATAGGCAGAGCTGAGGTAAAATGCTACCTGTGTTAATATCAGACAGATATAGCACAAGTTATTACTCCTGTTATCGTATGATATTGCGTTACAGCCGTAAATTGTGCGATATTGGCTGTAACATTCAATAATGGGAGTAATAATGCCTAATACTGTACCTGATCCAGTATTTACTCAGCTCTACCATCCCTAGCTGGTACAGGGCAGAAAAAAGACAGAGACAGTGAGGTCTAATAGGCAGAGCTATCATAAAACACAGGACAGACAAACACATACACACACACCACAGGACACACAGACACCAATCCTCACCTATCTCCTGTCCATGCTGTTTCCTCCTTGTGTGCATTATTATTGTTATTATCATTTATTCATAACATATTCTGTAGCGCAGTACAATAGGGTTGGAGGACGAAAAAACAATAAGTAATAAACATTTACATACATTGTTACAGTATTTAAGGAGGGCTCTGACACATGGAGCTTACAGTCTATAAGGAAGTGGAAGTGGAAACATCAGGTACTGGGGGATGGCAGGGTGTGTTTCTGATAGCTGCTTGTTAATTGAAGGAGTTTGCATTTGGGAAGAATTAAGTGGGATTATGCGGGGGTAGAGCTGTGAGAGCAGGGTGATATGTGAAGATGGAAATGCTTCAATATGCATCTGGAATACTTCACCCAATCCAATAATCAAGCAGCTGTAACAGCAGCAAATGGTGACGCACTTTGGCTGCCGCCAAAAGCTGTCACCTTTTGGGCGACTCAGGTGTTATGTCCCAGAACATGACCCCACCCCGAATACAAATGCTCCTGACATTTCCCCCTGATTGGCTGCTTCTGGATAATGGAGGTAATCAGAATGGGGGAAACTGGTCAGGCTTCTCGCACTGACCTGCTTTCTCACTGCTCTGGGAGAACGGAGAAATCCTGTAGCACCCATTTGATCCTCCCACAGCAGCCCAGGGTGCTGCGGAACCTCGGTTGAGAAACACTGCTCTACACAAATGAAAAATATGGATTAAGACTCTGGGGTAGAACCTCAACGCTCTGTTAAAACTTTGATCATGACGATAGTCATAACCAGGGCTCGATAAATGCACTCGGCCGCTCGCCTATGGCGAGGCATTTTTGGTCGCTGTTGAGTGCATACAGTACCTGCAGCGGGGTCCGGCTGAGGGGTCTGGCGGCGTTGTGTGGCGATCTCCATCTTTTCCACCGCAAATTGTACTCTTTCACCTGCTGGTCCAGACAAAAATGGCTGTGCGACATCAAATGATGCTGCGTTGCCATTGGCAACAGGAACCCTACGTGACGTCACGCGATGTGGAAGTGGTCTGCTTTTAAAGGAAGACATGGGGAGGGAGCTACTACAGGCATATGCATTCAAGGATATGAACAAAAACAGCTACAGTATAACAGAACAGGGACAAACATATTCACTGTGCCATTTGTCGGAGTGTCAGACACATTCTGAATTGAAATACTATTACAATATACAATTCACAATAAATAAAACTCTACAAACTACAGGAAGTGATTCCACTTGCGTCCCACAGCACACAAAGTGTTATTGGGTTGACAAGTCAAAGGCACCTTAAGAATGGTGTATAGTGTCAGACCCAACAGGATCTGACCTTTAACACAACAATCTCTATTATTCAGAACAACAGCTCTAGTAGTGTGAGAAAACCAGCTGAGAGGTTGCAGTTTACTAACAGCATACCTTAAAGGGATATCTTTTTGTTTCTAATTGTACACTGTAATATGTACTGAGGGCTATGAGTTACTGAAGCCAGGTGACACTAAATAAAAGATTAACAGAACATGAGCAACCTCGGTTAGGCTGAGTCCCCGCTGGCGCTGACCGCGCTCATGCTTGAGAGTGGTGACATCACCAACGTGGCTATGAAGGGAGGAGGCATGTAATTGGCTGGTGTGTGTGTATGTCTTACAATGCCTAGTGACCCAGGGCAGAGTCTCGGCAATAAACACTTTGTAGCTCCGGAGCCTGTGCTTCCACCTCTCTCTGCTCAGCCCCCCTGCTTCCACTCTCTGCTCAGACTATACTGCCTCTCTATCCCCATTGGTCAGAGCAGGGTCATGTGACCCTGCTCTGCGCTCGAAAGACTCTTTCCCTTGTCTCCCCAAGCAACAAGCTTGGGAGAGCGTGCATGCCCGCGCGCACAGCAGGAGCGTGGGCGTGATCATTAACTTGTATAGAGGTAAGCACGCCAAGCGCATAGCGAGGTCGGCGCCAGCAGGGACTCAGCCTTAGGCTGCGGCCAGGGTGCCGCTGAGTGGGCGTGCTCACGCTGGCCACGAAAACACATTGTGGCAATATGTGTGTCCAGCGTGAGCAAGGGCCTGAGCATGCGCGGCGCTTAGCCGCCGCGCAAGAACACCTGCACGCTCAGCGCCACCTTGGCCGCAGCCTTAGAAGAAAATTAGTGCCAGCTCTGCTGCTCTTGGGATTATAACAGTGGTTTGACAAGCAAGCACTATTATTATTTGTAGATGAATATTATTGGTACAATCTGGATCAGAAAAAAGAAAAAGTGCTGGAAAAAGCGCTTAAATATAATGCATAAAATATATGTGTATACTCAATGTGATAAAAATAAAATGAATCTAAAATAAAAGTACAAAGAAGCTCACATGCATGTGTGAGGTAGGCAGCCTGATAACGCTGACTGAACTAAGTCAGGAAACATGCAAAGAAAACATAAATACAGACCGGCGCCTTGGGAAATAAAGTCCAACAAATATCCAGATACACTGGCAAGTGTTATGTGTTAATTTGTCCTATATCTACAGCAATATACACTAAGTAATATCTTTGTGCTTTATTCCATATATCTCGGATGCCTTCCACGAAGTTACAAGGTTGATCCGGATGAACAGGACTGTCCCACAAGAGCATAGCTCTTGCCAGTGTATCTGGTACAATGTGGATGTTATACATTTTCATCTTATTAGACCAGATGTGTGCAATTTCATTTATATAGATTGTACAGGGGCATTAAATCCCTTCTACGTACCTATCTATTTAAGTGGATAGGGTATTTTTTGTAGATAGGGTCTATTTCAAGGGGACTGCTCCTCTGAAGAAACCAACGTGGGATTTAATGCATTTTGATTTTTCAATCTGCATCATAAAACAAGCTCTAAATCAGGAGTCTTTTGTTCTGCAAATGTAAATATACAGGCTATGTTAATTGCTTATAATTTTGCTTAAATTACCACTATGTAGTATGTCTCACTACTAGGACCAGTACATATTGTGATCACACTCAGATCATGTCCTTTTTTTAAATGATGTTTTCTTTTATTATTCACTTAATTCTGTCTTTTAATAAATGTATAACTTTTTAACTCAGTTAGGTTAATACATCAGCATTGTATTACATTAATGTATCCTCTATTTTTCTGCTCTTTGGAGGTCATTTCTCAATCTTTTTAAATGTATACGTATTAAAAGTTACTTTGTCTGGGTAATTATACATCTATGGGATATTTTACCCACTTGGAGTATTTAGGAGTACCCTTCATCTAAAGGATTGTCTTTTCTCTCTCTTCATTTTCTAATAGAGATTAGACAAAACATATTTTCTGACACACACAATTAAAAACAAGGTGAAGCACAGCTGTAGACCAGCTATTTTGCAGATTCTTGACTGATGGATGGTGCAACAAATTTGGCCCCAAGTGAGGGTGTTGGGAATTTCACCCAGGGGAGAGTGTAATAGGGTATGCATATAATACCTGTCTTTCCCCACCCTGTTATGTAAATCCTGCTAGCTGCAGGCTGTACGGGGTTCATTCCATGGGTTTGTGCCCCCACCCATGTTCCTCTATGATGGACAAGAGTAAAGTGGGGACTCATGGCCTGTGTAAGCCTATCAGGAATAGGTATAGACCATGAGCCCACCCCTTCTGTCCTAATTAGGGGAATGCCACATTTAGAGCAGTCCTGTTCCTGTTCTGGAAGAGAGGAAGCAGTAGAGCTGTCAGACTCTCCCATGGCAGGATGAGCATGCTCACCTTCAATCTGTGGGTTGGAGGAACATCAGATTCAGCCACAGATGCCCTATACTACCAGGGGCTACACCTAGAAAAGCAGTGGTTGTGGGTTCTAGTCCTTTCGGTCTGTCACCATTCCAAATATTAGATTGATGCCTTAGGCTTATTATCAACTCTATATATTTGGTATGGAAATCATAGTAGGAAGTGTGGATTGGGACTCAATTAAATATACTTTGCATTGCCATCAGCATATCTCCCAGTCAGGTACCTTAGGTGTGCTCCTTTTCCAGAACAGGCATGTCTCTCTAATTATTTGAGGGAATATATACTGTATATAGTAATGGCAACTCCTAACAGAATTAGACAGGTCTTACTGTGTGTGTACAGTATGTTCCTTTTTTTAACAATCTGCAAATGGATTCTCTCTCTTCCACTCAAAATTTGTCCATGAACGGATTGTTCTTTGCCTCTGAAAGAAAAAATCCTAAATTGTCGATTGCTTTTTTGGTGAACCGGCTAATCCGAGGTGAATCTAAATCCGCAAAAAGTATGGGCGACATAATGTGGCTTCAGTTGCTGCTACTGAGCATGCTCAGTCCCAGCAAGGTATGAATGTCTGATGTTAAGCAAAGTCTCACGCTACACCAGAAACAAATTGCATCAAAAACAATCGCTTTTGCACGTTTGGACATGTGAAAAGTGCTTAATGAATACAGCAATATGTAAAGCCATGCAAAAAAGGCAGGTTTGCACAGAAATGTCCTTATCTGAGTTTAATGAATAGGGCTGTTTGTGTCTACAATAAAGGATCAACGGAGGGAATGTATCTGTACTGTATATTATCCTTCTACAGCAATGTTTTCCAACAGTAGTTCCTAGGATCCCTTGGTTTCCATGGGCATCCCTAAAGGGTTCACTGCAATTTTCAGGTTATTTGAAACTTGTACCAAAAACAGAAGAATTTACAATGCATCTGATCTCAGATGAGCTATTAGAGAGGTTTGGTGTTCCTTCAATGCATCTGATCTCAGATGAGCTATTAGAGAGGTTTGGTGTTCCTTACAATGCATCTGATCTGGGACACGTTATTCGAGAGGGTTGTGGTTCTGTAGAATTTCACAATGTAAATATAGGGTTCCTTGACCAAAAAAAGATTAAAAAACACTGTTCTACAATAAAGATTAAAACAAAAATATTAAACTGTGTAATATTATATATATATACATATCATCACGGTTTAAGTTATGGTGGGTGAAAAAGGAGACAAGAAACCTCCACCGTATTGCATATAGCAAATAAAAAGATCACTTGTGAGCACATTCACATGTCTTAGGCAGGTCTGCAACCCTGCCTTTCGCCATTATCCCCAGCATACAGTGCTTCCACTGCAGCAAGGGATTCTGGGAAATTACATGCAAATGTGCACACAATGTGTCACCTTTTGTCTGAAAAACCATTGTTACATGGAGCCCATGTAAGCTAATGTTCGCTGTTAACACAGCTTTAAAGCACAGCATGGGAATCAGATGCAAAGCCAGAGAAAACATTCACAGACATGTTTCAACCTTAATATATATATATATATATATATATATATATATATACAGCTAAACACTGTTATAGCGTGGTCCTCTGGGTCCACCCGAGACCACCGCGTTAGTAACGGGGTCGCGGAAAAAAAATGGCCGCCGCAAAAAAAAATGGCCACCGTGATCTGGGACTTCGCTCTGCCGAAGGGGGAGAGCTGAGATAACTCTCCCAGAGCCCAGCATCGCAATGGCAGGCCCCCGGACACCACCCCCCACTCCCAGCAGCACTTACCCTTACCCAGCATCTGCAGCAGTTGATCTGTGCAGAGAAGCTGCGAGGGGGAGGAGAGCTCATGGGATGTCAGCTGTTTTTGAGCTCCTGGCCAGGGATCAGCTCCCTTCAATTCTCCCCCACAGCAGCAGAGATACAGGCAGGGAGAAGGGGGGAGGGGCTCCCCCTGAGCCCAGCGTCAGGCCCAAAACAGTGTGCTGTGAGAGTGTGCAGTGAGAGTGTGTGCAGTGTGCAGTGAGAGTGTGTGCAGTGAGAGTGTGTGCAGTGAGAGTGTGTGCTGTGAGCAGTGTGCTGGGAGTGTGTGCAGTGTGCAGTGAGTGTGTGCAGTGAGAGTGTGTGCTGGGAGTGTGTGCAGTGTGCAGTGAGAGTGTGTGCAGTGAGAGTGTGTGCAGTGTGCAGTGAGAGTGTGTGCAGTGTGGCAGTGTGGCAGTGTGCAGTGTGCAGTGTGCAAAAAATATGTAAAAAAATAAAAAATAAAATTTTTGTAATTTTTTTTTTAAACAAAAATGGGAGCCACGTGAAAACCGCGTTATAAGCGGATTCACGTTATAATGGGTCGCGCTATAACGGGGTTGAGCAGTGTGTGCAGTGACAGTGTGTGCAGTGAGAGTGTGTGCAGTGAGAGTGTGTGCTGGGAGTGTGTGCAGTGAGAGTGTGTGCAGTGAGAGTGTGTGCAGTGAGAGTGTGTGCTGTGAGCAGTGTGCTGGGAGTGTGTGCAGTGAAAGTGTGTGCAGTGAGAGTGTGTGCTGGGAGTGTGTGCAGTGTGCAGTGAGAGTGTGTGCAGTGAGAGTGTGTGCAGTGTGCAGTGAGAGTGTGTGCAGTGTGGCAGTGTGCAGTGTGCAGTGTGCAGTGTGCAGTGTGCAGTGCAAAAAAAATGTAAAAAAAATAAAAAATAAAAATTTGTAATTTTTTTTTTAAACAAAAATGTGATCCACGTGAAAACCGCGTTATAAGCGGATTCGCGTTATAATGGGTCGCGCTATAACGGGGTTGAGCAGTGTGTGCAGTGAGAGTGTGTGCAGTGACAGTGTGTGCAGTGAGAGTGTGTGCAGCGAGAGTGTGTGCTGGGAGTGTGTGCAGTGAGAGTGTGTGCAGTGAGAGTGTGTGCAGTGAGATTGTGTGCAGTGAGAGTGTGTGCTGGGAGTGTGTGGAGTGTGCAGTGAGAGTGTGTGCAGTGAGAGTGTGTGCAGTGAGAGTGTGTGCTGGGTGTGTGTGCAATGTGCAGTGAGAGTGTTGTGCAGTGAGAGTGTGTGCAGTGTGCAGTGTGAGTGTGTGCAGTGAGAGTGTGTGCAGTGTGGCAGTGTGGCAGTGTGGCAGTGTGGCAGTGTGGCAGTGTGCAGTGTGCAAAAAAATATGTAAAAAAAATTTTTTGTAATTTTTTTTTTTTAAACAAAAACGGGAGCCACGTGAAAACCGTGTTATAAGCGGATTCACGTTATAATGGGTCGCGCTATAACGGGGTTTAGCTGTGTAATATAGTATATATATATACAGTTAATATATATATATATATATATATATTAATGTTTTTACAGAGTTGATCATTCCCCTAAACACCTGCCTGATTTTCTGTATGTACTATTAGGACATATGTGGTGTGTATATATATATATATATATATATATATATATATATATATTAACCAATGTTTCTAGTCACAGAGAAAATCATAATTGTAAAGGTACAATCCTTTCTACTTCTACAATAGTTTTTTTTCTTTAGTTTTTCTATGACCCTTTTAATATTCCTTGCATATTTTTTATCTGAATGTTCCCAGTATAGAAGAACTTGACAGGATAGAATCTGTTCAAGATTTTGATTCTAGTTTGATCTTCTTATGACATTATGCTTCAATTTGTTGGCCACTTTGCATCTTGTAATGAATGGGGTTACCCCCGTAGCTAGTGTCCACCTTGCATCTTGAGTTAATATTATTTACAATTTATATCACCCTCTGTTTTAAAAAAAAATGTGGAGCCATATTAACTAAGCTTGGGTAAACCGTAAACAAACCTTATCTCCTATCCACTTAAATTGGGCCTTATAGCTTAGCACCACTTAGTAAATATGGCCCTTGATCTGCCTTGATCACTCACAAATTGTCTATTTTTTCTACTAAGCAACATATACAAATATACAAAAAAATATTAAATGTTGCGGCAAAATAAAATGCAATGTAGACCGCCAGCTACCCTGAAGTGTCCCGTGTTGTGCAATATACATACTGTGTGCACATCTGCAGCATATTAAACATACATGCTCATTTACAGCTCAGCTTTCTAGGTTTATTTCTGTTCCTCTGTAGACGTAATTTTGTGCTGCCAGAAATCCAGTGATTAGAAAAACAGAGAGTGACTCTCAGGGTGACACTTGGGAAAACATCATTACTACACACCTTACTCAATTTCATTCTGTTTCTTGGCTTCACAAAATACTGGATTTGCAGTTGAATGAATTGTTGCATTATAGATGTCAGAAGCGCAGCCAAAGTAAAATTTCACAGAGTGCCAGATCGGGAGCATTATGTGTACACTTTGTCTCATTCCTCTAGCGATGCTAGTCAAGTGACAGACTTGCATCTGAGCTACATATATAACCAAACCAAGAACTTGGAAATGTACAATAACTCTCGCAGTTGGATGCCCTTCATACTTAATTATTACAATGCAAACCATTAGCCTCATTGCCAAGGCAAACCCAAGAATACAGCTTTTCTGACAGCATAAAAAATATATATTATATTTATAAAACGTAATGATGTTGTCTGTCTGCAAAGTGCCCTGTCTCCCGTTAAAGACCAAAGGCATCAACATGATATATTACTAAACACTCTTTAATTGAAATGTGCAATGCTATACTTGTTCCTGCATATTTTGGAAAAGAAGATCATACTGAGTCTTTATTTCAAAAAGTACAGATAACTTAAACAAGCAATTCAAGTGCTTTAAAAAAAATATATATATATATTTTTTACACCGGATTTATTGAGGTGCCAGTATCTCTCTGCTTTTTTAAAAGCTCTGCTTCACATAGACCAATAGGAAACCACACTGGATAGCGTCACAGCTTCCTATTGGCCCACAGGATGTGGGAGCTTTGAAAAGCAGCCATAATCTGAACCCTGAGCGAAACACCTACCGGCACCCCATAATATACTTATGGCTGCATCATGTTTGAAAGGTTAAATCTAGGTTATTAATGCATTTTTTTAGTGATATCTGATATCACTAGCTGATATTCCAATTTTTTACAAACGTTTTCCTAATAGTAAAGCTTTGGTGCCTCGCATAGCATGGTGCGCTGCTGGAGGGACATAGCGCTGCAGAAATTGTGGTGTGTTAATTATCACCATATACATACTTAACCTCATTATACAGCATTACGTGTTTTAGTATTACCAGCTTATAGATAATCAGCATAATTATATAGCATGGTGTGTTCAATATCAGCATATTATATCCATCTCACTCCCAACCTTCTCTCACACACTTCCCCCTCCCTCTCTGCTCTTCCCCTTTCTCCTTCACTCTCCTCCTCTCTTTCACTCCCACCCCCTTCTCAAACTCTCATCCTCCTCTCTGTAACTACTTCCTCTCTCACTATCTGCCATTTTTAACTCCCACCTCTGTTTCTCCCCCACTCTCTCACGTATCCCCCCACTCTCTCTCTTTCACTCATTCTCCCTTTTCTCACTCACTCTTACCTTCAGACACATCTCCTCTGTCTCACTCACCTTTCGCTCTCCCACTCTCTCTCACCCCTCTTTTTCTCTGTTCTGCCCCTCTTGCTCTCCTCTCTCTTTCACACACTCTTCTTTATCTTACCTTACTCAACTAACTTCTCTTATACTCACTCCTCTCTATCACTCACTCACTCACTCACATGGTTGCATCTGTAATTAGCAGGTAACCAGAGATGTAGATGTTGCCATACAGTACTTAATGTGTGCCATGGCAAGCGATTAAAGCAATTGAAAAAATAGAGCAATTACTGCACACCAAAACGGAAAAATCTATGACACTAATAATACTGGTGCTTCTGGTTCCACGGAAAGCCTGCTAATAATCCAGAGTACATCCAAGGTAAGGTAGATGAATAAGAGCACTATGGGTTTTCTTCATGCAAAATTTATTGTGCCAAAAAGAAACACAACGTTTTGGCCTCTAAATGGGCTTTAACTTATTAAACTATGTCACTTAAGCAATAAAAGCATACTGTTATGGTAGGGGGTAACCAGGCTACATAATTAAGGTTAAGCCCTCTGATTACATCTGAAACCGTGGGGTCCCTGGTAGATACATACGCACCATAAGCCAGGGACCGGGGATAATACATGTGGAAAATTAAGTGACCCCTGCTTTTTTCTGTTTTCATGTTCCCTTGGCCCTAGAATTGTGAGATTTCTTGTGTGTCAGTTTTAGGAGGGATATTTGGGTAGAAATACAAGTATTTTGTTTGAAGGAGTTTGGGGTGGAAGATACCGTTAGTCCTGTAATTCTCCCCGGTGAGCAGGCATGATTTGCCGGTACACGGGGTGAATTACACCGGGGCAACACAGTGTCCCCCAGACTCCTTGTTTCGAGCCCAAATATCCCAAATCCATTTCCCTTTATAAGTATAAGGTTCCGCAATGTGTATACTTTATCAAAGTGTACTTTATAAAGTTTTATACATTTGTTATAAGGCTCTATACAGTCAGCCAGGGCATCAGCACAGACGCCGGCATGTCTGTATAGAGTTCCGTAGTTCAAAGAGGAGAGCATGTCCAGAGGTGGGAAGACCATTTGGTGGGTGAGGAAGGGCGAATTGCCAAGTCCGGAGAACAAAGGGCACCCTGTGGGGACACCTTTAGTATCTGCCAGACTAGTGGAGCCTGCCCAGCGGGTGGCAATGAGTTAGTTGGGGAGATAAAGCATGTAGGCGCTCACCTGGCTTTTTGAGCCGCTTGCCACGCCTCCTCCTCTGACATCAGCCCAGTGACAAGGCCCTGTTTCTATTGTCTGGTGGGAATTACCACGCTCTGATTGGTCGCTAGTCCCACCTCCATGCTAAATATAGCTTAGTGGAGTGTATGTAAGGAGACGGCCGAGTCAGAGAACCAGACGTTTTGTGGCTTGAGTCGATGAAGCTAGTGCAGGCTTTTAAAGGTTGCTCTGTTCCAAATAGAAGAGCAACTGGCTTCGTTTTGAAGCTAGGCAGGTCTGCCCTGCAGAGACTAAGTAAGACGCGAGGACCAAGTTCTCATTTTAGAACATAGCAGTCGCGGTCAGGAGTTCCTGCCGAAAACAGTTCCAGGACTATCGGGACTAGGTCCCGGTCAGGATTTTCTGCTGAATCTTGGTCCACAGCGTCCGGAACAAGGTTCCAATCAGGGTAAGCCTTTGCAAGTGTGCGCAATGCACCTGGGAAAGGCTCTCAAACCCCAGACCCCAGTAAGTGTGTATATTTCTGTATTTTGTGTTTTGTTGTATTTCCGAGATTTTATCCAAATAAACCCTATTTTATTTCACTGCCTTGTTTTGCCTATTGAATGATCCCAAAAATATAAATGTGTTAAAAGACCTGGTCTACCGTGACACATACCCATTAAGGGTGGGATGGCATGACCTTTGATCCAAGAGGGTCTCTGTAGGTGCAAGGGTTAAGAGAGGAGATGAGAGAGTAGTCAAGTTATTTAAGAAGCATTTTGCCTCATGCCTACCTCTGTCCCTTCATCCACACCTCTAAGAATGTTCCCACCCACCTGCTCACTCTTGGAGGTGGTGAGGGGCAAGCAGGTGTTATGGTATTAATGTATTTATTGTACTTATGTGTTATGCCGTAGCCATTTTTGTGCATATCCTTCATGTAGCACCAAAATTAGTGCACATGCCTGTCGTAACTCCCTCACCCTAGCTTCCTTTAAGACCAGACCACTTCCACGTATTTGTAAACAGTTTAATGTTCTTTGTGGAGCACACCTGAGATACATCTGAGATACGCTAATAGCTTGATTAGGGAGAAGGAGTGGCTCAGTGAGTAAAGCCACTGACTGATACTGAGATTGCTGCAAGGGAGCCTGGTTCAATTCGCGGTGTCGGCTCCTTGTGACCTTGGGCAAGTCACTGTATCTCCCTGTTCCTCAGGCACCAAAAAACATAGATTGAAAGCTCTGCGGGGCAGGGACCTGTGCCTGCAAAAATGTATCTGTAAAGCGCTGCGTACAATTAGCAGCGCTATACAAGAACATGCTATTATTATTATTATTATTATTATATGCTACATGGATGAGCAGTGAGCAGCTCAAAAGTAGGATGTGACCGTGATACTATCCATCAGCTTGAGCTGTGGTCTAGAAAATAAGTGATTGTGGGTTCTAGTCCTGTTGGATATGATGCCTATATAGTTGGTATGGAAATCATTTTAAGAAGTGTGGGATGGGACTCATTTAAATATACTCTGCATATGCTTTGGGAGAGATGCTAGTCAGGTACCTCAGGTGTGCTCTGTTTTCAGCATGTCTCTCTAATTTATTTGGAGGTATATTTGAAGGGATCTACTACAGGTGACTTATAATAAAATTAGAAAGATCTCTCTGTGCTTTTTCCTTTAACAATACGCAAACAGATTCTAAATCCATTTGCGGATTGTTAAGTATTCATCCAGAAACAGATTGTTCTTTGTCTCTGAAAAAAAGAAATGGTAGATTGTTCTATCAGAAGTGATTCACGGAAATCCTCAGAGCAAAGGAACCGTCCAAATCCGCAAAATTTGTGCGTCTCTCTACTTACCAGGTACAGGCATGTTGTACAGTTCAGTATATGGATTATTATTATGGTTAATAATGTAGGGGTGCGATCTGGTCAGTTTTTGATCAGGTGGGTATTTGTAGAAATGTTGATTTGAATGTTGAATGTTGGCTTTGAAGGAGGCAGTCTTAGGTCTAGGCCAAATTCGGTGGCCTTAGGGTGTTCTCCTAAAAGGAACCCTGGGGGTTTTGAACCAAGAGTGCTTACTGGGTCAGAAATGGCAGTGAGCATGATGAGGTTAACAGGTTTTGGGATACATGCTGATCAGATCCAGGGATATTTATGGTTAATTGTTATGGTTAATAAAAGGCTGTGGTCATTTGAACCCAAGTTAAGATGTCTGTGGTTATTTAGTTGTATCAGTTACACGCAAGTGGCCAGGAATGGAAGACTACATCGGTCACTCATTTACTGCTTCGTCAGGCTTTCATGACATTGTAAAAAAAAAAATTAGCTTTGTTTTACATTTACAGTACTTGTTACATTTATATTTACTTTTTACATAACTTCCATATGTGAATATGAGATGGGAATAAATAATTAGTTTGCATATCCAGAGTCCTTACATCTTTGTGACTTTATAAATTGAATACTACTGCAAGTCTCTGTTCCTGAGCGGAAGTTATGTAAAAAGTAACGAAAATTGTGTCATTTTTTAAAATGAAAAATAAATGTTGAATAGCCCTTTCTTGACTATATCAATAATATTGCAGTCTCATAAAAACAGTAATTTAACAATGGTGCTGTTTATCATCGCCAAACACAAACATATTAAATGATATTGTGTTTCATTCAACAGATGCATTGAGTATAGGAAAAGTCAATGTTACCAATTCACATTATCTCTACAGGCCTCATGGATACATGTGTCACCCATCAGGGAGGCACATTTGTATCTTTGTAACCATTTAGAATGACAGCACTGCTGTTGGCATCACAGAGATAAGAGGAACATTCTTGTCAGCTACAGATATAGCTAACATTATTGTAAACTGTTGTCCGCTGCAGAAGGACTTACACAAGACACCATGGGTTGCAATAATGTTGGCTACATCTATATATCGGTAAACCTCTCCACACTAAGGTTTAAAAAATCCTTTTAATTAAAATAAGATTCCTCTTCCCAATTCAATCACAACTCAGTATCAGCAGAACAATTGTACAAATGAACAGCAATGCATTAAACCTGATGAAGAGGCTGAGTCCTGAAACATTGTGTGATATCTGCACTTCAATTTGATTTAAAAAAAAAACATCTTTGCTTACAGTTTGCATCACAATTCCTACGTGCAGTTGCTGTTCGTTGGTACAATTAATACTGTTTATATGAGAGTGTTGGTAATCCTAGGACACCTCTAAGGACCAGCACTTAAAAGGAGAAGTGGTTGTGGATAAAAGATTATAAAGTTAACGAATGTGCCAGTAAAACTTTGCTTTGGCCGAGTGTCAGTCATACCACACACCAATACTTAACATGGTCATTAAGAATTATTTCAACGGAATATAGTAATATGGTTGAAAAACAAATATCACACACTTAAAAAATGATCACAAGGATACTGAACAGGATAATATACATCATAAAGTATATAATTAGGTACAGGCGGTCCTCGGTTATCCACCGGAATTCGTTCCTCAAATCGGCATCGGATTGCGGAACCCATGTTAATGTGCGGCGGTGTGTGTTGGATAATTCCAACGTCGGATAATGTGTTCAGTGGAATGCATTATCCGGCGTCAGATAAGCAGTTCAACGGATAACGGACCGTTATATAGCGAGGACCACCTGTGTTTATACATCATGAGAAGCCGCCTATATATCAGAAACAGGAAAAAATCCATGCCCCAGATTTTTAAGTCATCCAGGAAATTATTATCAAATTCATTGTCTTACCATACATACATCAAGTGAAATGCCATTTTGAACCAATGCTGAGCAGCACAAAGGTTAGTTTTAAAATCTGGATGTTATTACTTTGCTGATATTCTATATGGAAGCATTCTCATAATGAATAGCTATTACATTATATACTTAATGACTTGACATAGCTTCCAATGACTATCTTTATGATATTTTTCTACTGTATCTTATGATCTTTATTCTTCTTTTGCGTCTGTGATACACGCTTTCATTTTTGGCAAGTGTAATATGGTAATGGATACTTATTATTGGTGTGGTCAAGGGAATTGTTGAGGACTTATTTACTTATGGTGGTGGTTCTCAAGGAGAATATTAACCGTTTATGCCTAAATTCACGAAGCTTTGTTACATCAGGGCTGATAACATGATGTTACCTAAACCGGCAATGGACATTATTATTAATACCCCCTGAGTCACGTGACCACTTTTAAGAGTGGTCACAGGACCTCGTTGGCCATTGACAAGGAAATGGAAGAGGTGGAATCCTCTTCTTCCATTTACCTGCACTGCATATTGCGTCCTGCGCTCCATAGGAATGCAGGACATGATCTAACTTGCAAAATAAGCACCACTTGGGCATGACATAGCCACTATGTCATAGGGCCCCTGCAGTGTCAGATCATTATGTAGTGACCATGTTTTGGTAGGAATGGGTGAAATTTGGATTGTCCGGTTCCTTTGACCCAGGAATTTCCACAGATCAGTCCCAAAAAGGATGATCCGTAATAAAAGCTTAAAATGTCCCTTTTTTTTTTAAATAGGTTTGAAGCAGGGAGGATCCGGAGCTGAACGTCATTCATTTCAACTCCGGGGACCCTCTGCTTCCCGAGATGTATGGCACTTCCCTATGGAGGTGTATACTGTATCTCTACAGTTTACATGTCTCAGTCACGTGGGCCAATTGGAAGCTGTGACCGGGACATTTAAACTGCAGAGATACTGGCAGCACCTACAGGAGGTGTGTATCTCGGGAAGCTGAGGGTGCCTGGAGCTGAAATTAATGGGATTCAGCTTCGTAGACCCCAAACATTGTAGCAAAACAGCCCATATTGTTAAAAAGCCCCTATTTCACTTCATTAATGTCCTGAAATCGCATGACCTCTTTAAATCTTTGTTTTTAACTTGATAGATAATTGGAAGTGAAAGTAATCGAGATAATTTGAATATGCAATGCCCAGTACCTGTTTGTGCTTAAGCGAAATTGTTGCAAACTTTTGTATTGAAAATTTTTTTTGTCCGAGTTCAAATGGGTTACATTTGGAATGTTTGCTTAAACACGTGAAAAGTTTGTACATTGCAAATCCTGACTTTTTGGGCATCTGGTAACTGGAAATAGGTCCCAGAAATGAAAATACAAATTATTTGTATGCAGTATTACATTAGAATTACGGTAACAAAAAGAATCAGAAGGAAATTTAAATTTGAGTGTGACGGATTCTTCTTTCAGTCAAATTTATGTAACATTAACATTCTAAACATCAGGCACTGGTGCGAGTTACACTTTAACAACAAACCACCTAACCATTCCTCCTCTAATTACACCTTAATCACTTCCTAAATCACTCACTGATGTTGACTGAGCAAAGTTGATGCAAAGCACCTTCACACATTCATCTAAAATTACACAATGGGAGATTGATTTAGATTTACTAAGCAGCTTTGCATCAAATGAAATACCACTATGATAAACAAAACAAGAATCTGCATTATTTCCCCTGATTGACAGTAACATGTCTTCTTGCAGAACATTCTCACAATAGCTGACAAATACTTCATAATCATTTAGGACTTATTATTCTCCTTCTCTACCTCTCTAGTGATATATAGAGGTTAACAGAGATTGTGGTCAGACAGCTGATGCAATATTTATAGTAAAATTGCAGCTTGTGACTACACTAGAATGTAATGTATTCAAAAATATTCAATGTGATATTGCACAGGGAAGTAAACATTGTATTGAAAAATATCCTCTTTCTCTTCCACCAGTATTTATTTATGTAAAGTAGCAGCTAAGAAATGTTATGTCTTAAAAGTTGTTGGTTTATCAATTATATTTTGCATGGTCTATATTTTATACTGTATATATAGCTAAGGATGTCAGCAACAAACATAGGGCTCCCTGGTGGTAGCTCCTGTGTAGTGCCACTCACATGCCTCCAAGCTTAACTAAGCCTGGTTTAGGAACACCTTGCTGTCAGGGATTCGTTACTGAAGTGCACAGAGCAGGAAAAAAAATATTTTTTCCATCCCATTCAAGTACTAACCATGCTCGATGTTGCTTAACTTTGGTGATCTGACGAGAACCGGTGGGTTCCACATGGTATGGCCGTTGGCAATAGAGGGTTAATATTTTGTAATATAAAGCAAAGCATTATGTAATCATTATAAGATTGTGATGCGGTTGTATAAAAAAACTGACAAATTGGGTTGATACTTATAAAACGTATATTATATTGTCATCATACTGATCGCTACAGCAAAGCATGGATACTATTGTGAGTGATGATGCTGCTGATCAACTTGCATTCCCGGAAGAATTCTTAAACAGTCTTACTCCAACTGGAATGCCTCCTCATGAACTGAAACGTGAAGTAGGAGCGTTATCATGCTCCTTAGAAACATAATGCCATTGACAGGACTATGTAATAGTACAAGACTCACTGTTACTCGAACACAAACACACATAATTTCAGCTAAAGTGATCGGTGCAGCAAACTCAGGCATGATATTCATTCCAAGAATCCCACTCGTTCCATCAGACACAAATTTACCATTCAGTTTCAAGCTAAAACAAATTGCCATACCACTGGCTTTTTCAATGACAATCAATAAGTCACAAAGCCAAACGTTTGATAAAATGTGTCTTAGCCTACCTAAGCCTGTTTTTAGTCATGGACAATTAATTATATGTTGCTCTATCAAGAGTCAGATTGTTTGATTCACTTAGAGTAGTGTCGTAAAAGAACCCAGAAATTCATAATTGTGTCTTTAGAGAAATCTTTCATTAAAAATAAATGAGTGAATCTTTAATGAATAACATTTATGATCTATTAGATCGTCATATGTACAGCTAGTATATCTTTGTTTGTCATAGTAACTATACCATAGTGTATTGAGTTCCTAGTCTGAAGCTGGAAATAAAAATATCACTTGTGAGCACATTCATACAGTATGTCGCAGACAAGTATGCAGCCCTGCTTTTCACAATTTTCTCTTAGCATACAGTGCTTCCACTGCAGCCAGGTATTCTGGGAAATTACATGTAAATGAGCACACAATGCTTCAAGTATGAAGCGTAATCACCAAGGTCAAAGACTTACTAATATACTTTAGAGATGTGAAGCAGGTGTTACACCTAACCCCCTATTATATTCTATGTCTTGTTCACCAAGTGACCTTATTCACCAAGTTTGAGGCTTCAGATGATTTGCTTCTCCTCTATCAAGGTGATCAAGAAGTCACCGTTTGGTATCATGTGGCAAGTGTCATTTGCCCTGCAATTTACTAAGGTTTGGCGTTGGGACAGTAGTACTCAGCCTTAAAAACGTTGCTGTGCTGCATTTTTGTTGGTACATTTTCTTCATAAAAAAGCCTTGTTAGCAATTGATTGTGTTTTGTATTAATACAAGTTATCTTTGTTTGTTAGGATCATCTGTGGTTCAAGAATACGTAAAAGGCTGTACGATAAGTTAGGGATGAAGAAGAGATGGACAACAGCATATTTGTTTTCTAGGTCAATTTCATGCAACATAATGCATTCTTTTGCCTACTTACTTGCCATGCTTTTATGTAAGATTTCATAAAAAGGGCTAATATCAAAGCAGTAAACAGAACTAAAATATCGTTTACAAAAGGCAAAAATTCCATAATTTCATCTTTTGTAACTTTGAAATTCATATTTATGCTGACTCCTTCACTTTTTCATGACTATGAATGTCTTCTAAGAACATTGACATTTTATTCTTTTGTACCTAAAAGGAAAATACAAATGTATTCAGCAGTACAAAACTGAATGTGCACTTTTCTTTTGGTTTAGTTTAGGTTTCTCTGATAAAACATAAATATTTAATAAAAGAGTAACTGATGTGGCTTTACTTGTTATGCCTTATTTAAAAGGACTAGGATTAAGGTAAGAAAAATTCCTATTATATGTGACAAGAGTGCAGGAGGATGAGGAAGAGATGTCGTGTGAATTAATATAACACACACACACCACACCACAAACACCACACCACACACCACCACCACACACACACACACACACACACACACACACACACACACACACACACATGCGCATACATATACACATACATATACATATACACATACATATACATATATATATACATATACATATATTTGTATGCGCACAGGGAATACCAGGATTTAACCTGCTCTGCCAATTACAGTGTCAGGTTTACTGTGTCCGGAGCAGTCATCAGGGGTCATGTGCGAAGCTGGGGTCGGGCCACCACGAACTCACCTGCCATTTTAGCAAGCTTAGTGGGATGTGTCTGGCTTGCTGTCCTTTACCCACTGACAAATCTCCAGCATGCACTATAGCACAAATTGTTTCTTTATGAGCAGGTCAAGGAGTGACTTAAAAGTGCTCACTATGCACCTGGCTTCCCTTCTCTTGGAATGATGGGTTAGCCGGAACACAAACTCCAGGGGAAAGTCCTGGGGCCCTTTTTCCAGTGCACAGATCCTGTAATTTCATTCCGGGCGTGCAGGAGATCCTTTACCACATGACTACACGAGCTCCAACGCTGTTCGGCACCAACAGTGGCCCCTTTAGTTAGCACACGGGACACCGAGACAAAATAAGTGACTCCTTGGGACATTGGAGCAGTGAAATCTGTCATTGTAATATCTGCTTTGTTGTCATAATTGTAATCTGTGGTCCCCTGATTTTGAGGACCACTGCAGCTAATTCCTTTCCCCACTTATAAAGTATTGTTATTCATAAGATACTGTATGTGTCCCGCTGCATTGCCTTCTGAAGATACGTACCTCTGTAGGGGGTGCCGGTAGCCACTCTGGGGTTCAATATGTGTATGTATTTCAAAGCTGCCAGACCCTGTGGGCCAATAGAAAGCTGTGACGTCATCAGGTGCGGCTTCCTATTGGCCCATGTGATGAGGAAGGTGAAAACTGCAGAAATCTGCAGGTGATACCAGCACCCCCTTCAGGTCTGTTTCTCAGGGAGCAGGGGATCCCAGAGCTAAAATTAATGGGGTTCAGCTCCGAAGACCCCCTGCTTCTATCCTGTATTAAAATGTTTTTAAAATACAGCTGGGATTGCCTCTTTAAAGAGGGGTTACAGAAATAAAACCACAAGCAGGCAAATATAATTCTGAACATCTAATGTAGGCTTTACGTAGAGCTGTCTGTAGTATCATAGAAGAATATGAGCAGATAAGTCAGAAAACATTAAGTACCATATTCTATATTGACCGTACAGGCAGCTACTGCAAAAAATATTAGTGTGTCTGTCGAATAACTCTGTGGAGAGGGGGGGTTGGGTGACTCATGCGCAGTAAGCAGCTAGCTCCCATCTCAAAGAGGCTTAGAGTACACGCAGTCGCAGTGAGGCGATTGACGCTCGGCTAGGGACGGATTAAAAACACAATGACTAACTTCAGAAAATGAATGACTCTGTGGAGGTGTCTGTCAAAAAGAGTTTGTGTGTGCGTGGGGGAGGGATGAAGGATTAGTTGTGCTGCAGTTCAAAGAAATTACATACTGTAGAGTAGAGTACAGTAATTTCAAAAGGCAGTTCATCATAATAATTTGATCAATAAACCCCCAAATACAACCCCCAAATACAGTACATAAAAAGCAAGTCACTTTATCTCCCTGTGCCTCAGGCACCAAAAACATACAGTAGATTGTGAGCTCCACGGGACAGGGAGGGACCTGTGCCTGCAAAATGTCTCTGGAAAGCGCTACGTATACTGTAACTAACAGCGCTATACAAAAACATGCTATTATTATTATAATATCAAGGTGATGCTCTGTGCAAATCAAATTCGAAAAGGGATTTTCCAAAACATTGCCGTAAACAAAGCCTCAAAGCTCCCGTCTCAAAGAGAATTACACGCTGGCGCAGTGAGGCTTTGTACTGTAGCTCGGCTATGGACGGATTAAGAACACAATGGCAAGATTCAGAAAATTAACGACTCTGTGGAGAGGGGGGGAGGTGTTGGGTAACTCATGCGCAGTAAGCAGCTAAGCAGCTAAATAGCTCCCATCTGAAAAAGGATCACACACAGGCGCAGTGAGGCTTTGAAGCTCGGCTATGGACGGATTAAGAACACAATGGCAAGATTCAGAAAATGAACGACTCTGTGGAGAGGGGGGGTTGGGTGACTCATGCGCAGTAAGCAGCTAGCTCCCATCTCAAAGAGGCTTAGAGTACACGCAGGCACAGTGAGGCGATTGATGCTCGGCTAGGGACGGATTAAAAACACAATGACTAACTTCAGAAAATGAATGACTCTGTGCAGGTGTCTGTCGAATGACTCTGTGGAGAGTGGGGGGGGGGTTGGGTGACTCATGTGCAGTAAGCAGCTAAGCAGCTTAATAGCTCCCATCTGAACAAGGATTAAACGCAGGCGCAGTGAGGCTTTGAAGCTCGGCTATGGACGAATTCAAAACACAATGGCAAGATTCCAAAAATTAAAGATAGCCGCATGAAGTTCAAAGCTAAAGACATACTTTAATTTCAAAAGGCAGTTCATCATAATAATACACCCCCAAATACAGTACGTAAAAAGTACACCAATCAACCATGTGCAGTCAAACGCACAGGGTCGCAGACAAAAGATGCTGTACAGCACAGATCTAATATCGTAATACAGTAAGATGGTTTTTGCAGGCTTGTGGAGAAAATAAAAATAAAAAAATTACAAAAAAAAAATTTTCTTAATTTTTTTTGGTCACTCACTCAGGCAAGCAAGCAGTGGTGGGCGAAGTTACAGGCGCATGCGCAGTAAATTCCTGCTGTCAAGCAGGAATGTGATTGAAACCAGACACACTTTCAAAGGAATGGTGTGGGAGAGATGTACTGCATTGCACAGAAGATAAGAAGTTGAAATACCCTGCAGTGCAGTTAATTATCCCGAGCGAGGGGAGAGCGCTGTATATGCCGAAATGTGACACTGTTACAGTACAGTACACGCCTATGCATTTCAACAATTTTTAAATGAGGCATACTGTACTGTACTGCAGAAAAGCACTGCAAATGCATGTATACTTAAAAAATGCAAATTTACAATTACTGTGCGCGCACACACAGACTGTGTACTGACGTAGGTTGAACCGCGAAGGTATTAGACTTCCAAGACAACAGCTCGCAAATGCCCCTCCCTGAGTTTTTACACGGCATTGCAGTATTGCAGACAGCGAGAATAAAATGCTAATATCACGAGCGCGAAAATAACGCAGTTCACTCCGGGCGAAAACGACACAAAACCGCACATAACCGGGATAATCTGAAATTCGCGGATCTACCCGATTTAGACATAAGGCGATCACCACTGTAAATATGTTGGTATTTACAACCTCTATATTTATGTATGTATACAAGCCCTGGTATGTGTACAATTACAGGCCCAGGTATGGGCCGGTATCTCTCTGTATTGTTTAAATGTCCCGGTCACATGGGCGGTAACTCAGGAGAATTTAAACTTTGCAGAGATACCAGGGCCTGTAACTCCGGAAGCACAGGGTCCCGAGGCTGAAATTAATGCGGTTCAGCTCCGGAGACCTCCTGCTTCAATACTGTCATTAAAATAAAAGCTGCACGATCACCTGTTAGAGGCACACAGGTAAAGTGACTGATTCTGTCTATTCTTACTGTGCATCTCTTACAGACTGATGCAGCCCGGTAGGATTCACACAGCAGGATTCCAATTCAGAAGCAGAGCCCACTGTGTTAATGCTGATGGGTCATTCCACCCTGCCAAGCACTGTGCAGCACTCGGTCAACTATTTGTACTGTGTGCATCAGTACATGCTCTGCGGCAGCTGATAGATATAAGATGCTGCTTCTGTATCTTTATACGTATTTGAGAATTTGTCTGCTGAGTTCAGTATTAGTCCATGGGAGTATCATATTAGTTATTTTGCATGTTGTTTTTTCTGAGAACTATATGCTAAATTGTGCTTTGACACGGTATAGTTTAATCTAAATTTCCAATTTATCTTGGAACTCTAATTCTTAAAGTGAGGCCTTTATAAGTGCCTGATAAAAAGTGGTGTTATAGGAAGTGGATAAAAATAGGATACTGTTTTGCAAAATACAAGTTGTAGTACAGTATGCGTTAATATATGGGAAGATATATACCCAGGGATCGAAACGTCTGATTTTTGTGACTGTAACAATACAATTCTTTGGACACTTACCTCTGAGTGCTGCCTCTCTTTGCTGTTCTGCTGCCCTGCTGGATGGTAATGTAATAAATATGTATATGTATGTATGTATGTACTGTACGTATATTAAAAAAACGAATAGACAATACCGTTCTGTGGCTAACGAAATGCTTTTATTTGTGCGAGCTTTCGAGATACACTGATCTCTTCCAGCGGTGTTACAATGGATAAAGCAAGAAACACTGTTTTTAAGTAAAAGTGTGTGTGTGTGTATAATTAGGGTTAAGCTAGGTCACCGCCATTACTCTTGAGATGCATTTGAATAATGGCATCACCCTTACCTGATAAAACAAAGTGCAGCTACATTTTTCATTTTCACTTTCCTTACTTGATATGAAAAATGTTTTTCTACATAATATTACATACAAAATGAATACAATTGATAGCAAATATTGATCACATGTAACAAACACAATAGTAAACTTCTTTAGATTGTTTTGGATGTCTTTATTTATATAGTGCCAAAAGTGTACTCAGCGCTTCACAAAGAATAAAGTAGAGGGAATAATAATACATTAAGCGCAGCAAAATCAGAAAATAGGAAAGGAAATCCCTGCCCCAAAGAGCTTACAATCTAAAGATATGATGGGATACTTAAAGACAGCAGGTGAGGGAATAAGTGCTGTAGATGGCAGTGCTTGATAATAGGTGGTAGGAGTGACTGTGGGTGTGGGACAATAGCCAGGCTGTTGGGATATTTTTACATCCCTATACGTGCATTTCTAGGCGTCTGATACCAAGCCAAGGTCGGCATATCACTCCCCACCTCAGCCCTGTGGGTTTGCATCCTAACTTGCAAACAGCAACATTACAGGAATTACTGTTATAGAAAAAATTGTTAGATTATGTGGCAAAACAGACCCCTTGTTTATATGTTAAGTATAACTGCACCATGATGGCATTACTAAACAAAAAGAAAAAAGCAGGAGACGGTAATGTTTAACACTAACCAGCTATTTCCAAACCAGCCCCATCTGTAATAAACCAGTACATAAGTTGCTAATTGTCATCAGTGCCTCTGTATTGTCCATCCAAATCAGTTAATGAAGAATACATGACCACCTAGGCAAACCCCCATCCCAAATGCATACATCAATATACAAATCAGGCAGACAAGTATATAGTAGTAACCATGTTAAATTCCTCACGTGACCGGAGGCCACTATGCCAGTCAATGGGCAACCTGCAAAAAAATGCATGCATCAAATAAAACATTACTGTACATTGCCATAAAAAAATCAAAAATACAATAAACCAATTGATTGGCACAGTACCACTTGTAGGCATGGTCTGTCACTATGCCAGTCAATGGGCAACCTGCAAAAAAAATGTGTACATGCATCAAATAAGACATTACTGTACATTTTAATTAATAAAAATGCCAATATAGTACCAAGCTAAAAAAAAAAAGCCTGTAAATTAAAAAACTAGCGCCAAACAAAAGGCTTTTACATTGGAATACAAAAGTTACAGTATGCCAATATGCCAATGCAAATGCCAACCAAATTTTTTTTTAAAATACAACATTAAATAAAATACAAGCCATCATTGTGATGTTTTCACCGAATCCGACTCCAACACCAACACCAGCAACAGCAGCAGAAACTCCTGGTCCACGACGCAATGCTCCTCAACTGCCAAGGCCTACAGGCAAAATCTTTAATTATTTTTCTTCCTTTTCTTCATCTGTTATTTCTAATCCATTTTGGGGTCTTTATTTTCATCTGTACTTGTAATCCACTCCTGGTTCTTTATCTTCATCTGTTCTTCATCTGTCAATCCAAATGGAAATAGATGTTGCTTCCTCAGCTCTGTGCATTCGAATGAGGCTGCACAGGCTTTTATACAGCCTGTGACATCACATTTGATTGACTAATGGTTCCCATGCCATCTGATTGACTGGGATAACCATGTGACTTTTTTTCTTTCGTTCTTTTTTTGGGATGTGACGTTATCAAAAGGGAGTGAAGCCAGCCAATCAGAAAGGCTCCGCTTCCTTTCCCTTTAAGATGACGTCACAAAAAAACAGAATGCCTGCATCAAATGGTCTACACAAGAATACGATTGGGGTCATGTTTGTATGGAAGGATGTCTTTATTTATATAGCGCCATTAATGTACATAGCGCTTCACAGTAGTAATACACATGACAATCATATAAATAACAAATAATATAAATAACAGGTCATGGGAATAAGTGCTTCAGACATAAAAGTAACATTTAGGAAGAGGAGTCCCTGCTCCGAAGAGCTTACAATCTAACTGGTAGGTAGGAAGAACATACAGAGACAGTAGGAGGGCATTCTGGTAAGTGCATTTACAGGGGGCCAAGCTTTATGTATCATGTATAATATTATCCATGGTGCTACTCATATGTTTCTTTAAGCATGTGTGTTTTAAGGTGGGTCTTAAAGTTGGATAGAGTAGGTGCTAGTTGGGTATTGAGGGGAAGGGCATTCCAGAGGTGTGGGGCAGTCAGTGAGAAAGTTTTAAGGTGGGAGAGGGCTTTAGATACAAAGGGGGTAGAGAGAAGACATCCTTGAGCAGAACGCAAGAGTCGGGATGTGCATAGCGAGAAATTGGGGCTGAGATGTAAGGAGGGGCAGAAGAGTGTAATGCTTTAAAAGTGAGTAGGAGAATTGACTGCGAGATACATGATTTGATGGGAAGCCAGGAGAGTGATTTCAGCAGGGGAGATACTGAGACATATTTAGAGAGTGATTCTGGCAACAGTGTTTAGGATAGATTGTAGGGGAGACAGGGGAGAGGCAGGAAGGCCAGACAGCAGGAGGTTACAGTAATCGAAACTGGAGGGAATGAGGGCCTGAGTCAGAGTTTTAGCAGTCAATCAACACATGATGGGGCGTATCTTTGCAATATTGCGGAGGGAAAAGCGACAGGTTTTAGAAACGTTTTTGAATGTGAGAGGAGAATGTGAAAGAGGAGTCAGAGTTTGAGTTTTAGCAGTCGAGCAACAGAGAAAATGGCGTCTCTTTTGTAATATTACAGAGGAAAAAGCAACAGGTTTTCGATACGTTTTGAATGTGAGAGAGGAGTCAAATGTGACCCCTAGGCAGCGTGCTTGGGTTACTGAGGGAATGATAGTACTTCCAACACTAATGTGGAAGGAGGTAGTAGGGCTAGGTTTGGGAGTTAGTATGAGGAGCTCTGTTTTTGTAATGTTAAGTTTGTCGGCGGAGGCCCATCCAGGATGATATCGCAGAGAGGCATTCAGAAACTTGGTCTGTACAGTAGGTGTAAGGTCAGGGGTTGATAAATAAATTTGTGTGTCCTCAGCATAGTGGTGATATTTAAACCCAAGAGATATGATTAGGTCACCTAGAGAAAGTGAGTACAGAGAAAAGAGAAGAGGTCCCAGGACAGAGCCCTGGGGTAACCCCACAGAGGGATCGATGGAGGATGTGTTATTTATTTAATTTATTTATAAAATGTTTTACCAGGAAGTAATACATTGAGAGTTACCTCTCATTTACAAGTATGTCCTAAGCATGGTTAAGATGACAAATAATACATGGTTACAAATACAGTTACATAAGTGAACAGGGTATACATTATATACAAGACATTGCACGCACAGTTAGAGATAATATATATTATAGGTGTATGTAACAGTTACAGGCAAGATTA
The DNA here is from genome assembly GCA_036426205.1 of Ascaphus truei. Lineage (NCBI taxonomy): Eukaryota > Metazoa > Chordata > Amphibia > Anura > Ascaphidae > Ascaphus > Ascaphus truei. The sequence goes on along the minus strand of CM071568.1, from coordinate 164,329,000 downwards.
AAATGGAAGACAGCTTTAGTTTTGAAAGAACTTAGACTGGTGGTGGCTGTGAGAGTCTCCGGTAGCTTGTTCCAATTTTGGGGTGTACGGTAAGAGAAGGAGGAGGAGCCGGATACTTTTCTGAACTTTGGGACCATGAACAGTCTTTTGGAGTAAGATCTCAGGTGATAAGTGCTGCATGTGGTAGGGGTGAGGAGCTTGTTTAGATAGACGGGTAGCTTTCCCAGAAAGTATTTGGATGCAAGGCAGGAAAGAATAACTTTGCGCCTAGACTCAAGTGATGACCAAACTAGTGGTTTGAGCATTTTGCAGTGATGTATGTTGTTGTTGCATTGGAGAATAAAATGACATATTGAATTGTAGAGGGTGTAAAGTTTGCTAAGGTGAATTTGGAGTGCCGAGCCGTATACTATGTCCCCATAGTCGATAATTGGCATTAGCATCTGCTGTGCAATATGCTTTCTGACCAGCAGACTTAGGGAGGTTTTGTTCCTGGAAAGTACACCTAGTTTGGCATACGTTTTTGATGTCAGGGTATCAATGTGCATCCCAAATGTTAAATGGGAGTCAAACCATATGCCCAAGTATTTAAAACTAGTAACAGGAGTTAGGGTGGTGTTAGCGTTGGTTCTGACCTGGAGCTCAGTTATTGGAAGCTTTAAAAATGTAACCTTGGTCCTAAATACCATTGTTACAGTCTTGTCAATGTCTAAAACAGTTTGTTTTGGGAAATTCAATTTTCAAGTCTCAAAAATTTAGATTGAAGTATGTGTTCAAAGTCGGAGAGGCTATAGCTGTGTGCATATAAGATTGTGTCATCAGCATACATGTGTATTGAGACTCCCTTGCAAGCTGTAGGAAGATCATTGATGAACACTGGGAAGAGAAGTGGCCCAAGGACAGAGCTTTGCGGGACACCACAGGTGATATCCAAGGGGTTGGAGTTAGAGTCTGAGATGGACACATGTTGGGATCTACCTGATTGGTAGGAAGGAAACCAGTTTAAAGCATGATTCCCTATTTCAGAGCACTGGAGTTTGTTAAGCAAGATAACATGATCAACAATATCAAAAGCCTTTGCAAAATCTAGGAATATTGCACCAGTAAGTTGTCCCAGTTCCATTCTGCACTGGATTTTGTTGCAAACTTTTAGCAGAGTAGTTACCATGGAATGTTTGGGGCGAAAGATAGATTGGAATTGGCTATGGAAATTTGTCTTGGTATTGTAGTCGCTTAATTGGGAGTGAACATATTTGTCCATGACTTTGGATAGTATTGGGAGAAGAGAGATTGGCCTTTAGTTTGAGACAGTGTTTTTGTCCCCACTTTTGAAGATTGGGACAATTCTGGCAGTTTACCAGGTCTTGGGGATATGGCCTGTAGACAGAATAGAGTTGACTATGGAAGCAATTGGTTTGGCAATGGCTGGGGCATCAAGTCTTAGGAACTTAGATTGCAGTGTCAGGTCCACATTGACTTCTTAGTAATAGTTTGAGTAGCACTTGTGCAATCTCCTCTTCGGATACTGGGACAAATTGAATATTGTGAGCAGTGTTGGGAGAGGGTGGGGTTATAGGGGTACTCACAGAATTAAGTTCATGTTTGGGGTGCGTTTTGCTAATAAATAAATCGGATTGTTCTCCACTAACTAATATGAAGCTCCAATAACATAAACAGACTATGGGTGCCCCCCCCCCTGCTTATGAGCTATGGTCTCAATCATCTGCCAAAGGCAACAGTATCCGACCTCCCCTTTTGAATAAACGTTGTTTGTCTATTGCCTGCTTAGCATTGTAGGTATGTAAAGGGGGGTTAAGGCTGCACACCACAATATATAAACAAATACATACAGTTTACCGGTGCTGCTGGTTCAAGGAAGTACCTGCCAGGAATTTCCAAAGTACACTGAGGAAAAAGGAGAGAGATCCAGCGCTACACGGATTTCAAAATAATGAATTTATTGTGCCACACGACGTTTCGACCAACAGGTCTTTTTCAAGTGACAAGGCATACTCAAATGAGGGTCTACCTAGTATATATACCCTCCAACATTAATCAAACAAGTGAAAAAACAAGTGAAAACAGTTACATAATCACCCCAGCTGCTCCCAGTCCGCTTTATTACAACGAGAGACATTCTGGACATACACGTTGGACACAGTTTAGATAACAGTCTTATAAGAAAGTCTTATCTGTCTCTTGTAGTTGTAGTGGGGAGGCTTCTCTCTTTCCTGGGTTACTGCCTTTTCCTCAGGGTATTTCCGCATTCAGGTTTAGAAGTCTAATTTGTCAGCTGGCAGTCTTTTGGCAGCTCAATACATCTCTGTGTTTCCTCGCTCAGTCCCACTTGTGAGACTCTGCTATTTCTGCTTCCTGGGTCAGCTCAGCTCACGTATGAGCTCAGGAAGAATCTCTATTTTCCTGTCTCAGAGGCAGGCTTTTTTGACATCTGTAATCAGCCAGGTGGTGTTGGTTAATTGTTTACCAGCAGTTAAAATTCAAAGTAAGGGTTCTTTAGTTAAATGCTTTGGCCAAAGTATTATAAACCTGCTGCCAGTCAAGGTAAACCCTATTAAGCAGGTCCTGCACTACCCGCAACGGTAAACTATATATCAGTAAAGGAAAGATGAATGTCCCAGTCTTCCGGAAAGCCAAAGGAAGCAAGTAGAGGTCCCAGAGGAAATCCAGACAGGAACAGCATGCGATGGCAGGAACAAGAGGCATAGAGTAGTACCTTGAATGACAATGGGCAGATAGCAACTGCCTGTTATTTAAAGGGCAGCGGCAGCTGTTGATAATGAGAGTCAGAGTGAGGTTTACTTCCTGGCAGGATTTGCCAGAAAGCAAGATGGTGCCGCTTGCTTCAGTATGATTGAAGTCACTTCCTGTTGAAGAGATAAGGCAGAAGGCGGGGCGGAGGCGCAGCCTCTGCGGAAGCCAGGAAGGGTTCAGGAAAACAGACAGAAATTAGATAGTCTTGACTCGCAGCTGGAGAGCGGCGCACGCCATCACGTGTAAGCACTGCGCGTGAGAGAGATGCGCAACGTAACCGGGGTCCGTGGAATAAGAAGAAGAACCGCGGGTGCGTGCACGCTCTGTAATGAGAATGGGGATCTGAGATGCAGCAGGTAAGGAGGGAACACGTAGCAGGGGGCGTGTTCCCCGATTCCTTACAAAAAGTAAGAATCACATAAGGTTTTGTTAAACCTCATAATTATTCTCTCATGCTCAAAAAAAAAAAAGATATGCCTTTTTTTTCGGATTTCAAATTCACATAGGCAGTGAAGGCTTTCAACACAAATTCCAAATGAAGGACTTTTCTGACATGTGCATGCGTTTTGTTGCAAAAGACTTCAAGGCAGAAGAACAGAATGCCTGCTGCTGCCCCTACCCACAATCTTTATCACCTCCCTCCCCAGGCCTTTCCCCTTGGGTCACTTGTTGACCATCCCACAGATCTTAACTCCTTGCTTGCCCCCCCCCCCCCCCCCCCCCCCCCCCCCCCCCGTGCAGCAACCCTAAAGAAGCAGATACAGGGGAAGCCTTGCTCTAATTTACATCTAGCTCTGAGGTATTTTTTGCTATGCCATATTATCTGTTTTGTGATTTATCTATTTTATTTTTCAGTGCAGATTCCTGGAGTCTGGAATCATTAAATCAGTGGGATGGTGATAGCAACAATTGGTTTAATCTCTCCTGGGCTATTCCCTGTCTAGATACATAGCTAGACCTGCAACCATGTACAGTACAATTTACAAATACAGTAGGTTGAGCTGCTCATTAACCTCTCTTTAGGGTTTTCTGTATGATTGCAGTTAATCTGCATATAAGAGGGGAGATTAAGAAAGTTTCCAGTCTGAATTTTTGATGGCATATTCTATGTCCTTGCCTTTCGGGAAGTTTTGCCTGGTTTGTGAACTCCCAGGAAAAAAATTGCACCTCTTTAGAAAGGAACAAGATAAGAAGACATGAGACGTAGATTAGGTCTAGAGATGGGTGAATTATGTTTGTGGATTTGGATTGGACGGTTCCTTTGGTGTGCGGATTTCCATGAATCAGTTTCAAAAAGGGTGGCAATCTACATTGCTGGATTGTTCCATCAATCCATTGATGGATTGTTCCTGTTTCAATCCATGCGGATAAATCCAAAACCAGCATTGGATACAATCTGCAGGGATTTTTAAGAATCCAATCAGCGGATTCCACAACCCCTTGGAGGATTTAAAAAAAATCTGTCTATGGATTTTGAAATCCGCAGATTGGATTCTTAATAATTCATGTGGATTGTATCGAATGATGGTTTTCGATTAGTCTGCATGGATTAAAACTGGAACAATCCATCAACGGATTTTGAATTGAAAGCTCAGGAAATTCTGGGAAATGGATTTTGACAGTTTTACCCATCTATAGTGAGGTTATTACTCATCACGGAAACCAAGGTTATCAATAATGTTCCCATGTACAGGCAGTCTGTCAATGTGTACTCATAGAGTAAAAGGAGTGTATTTACAGTAGATATCCACAATACACTGTGAAAAGTGCTGAGAAGCAGTGAATAACTACTCATAATGATTAGAACTTGGTGATTGGCATGAAAGTGCAGTACTTGATATTACCAATTATAGCTTTGCTGTAAAATCAAGAGCTGCATCATAAAAATGAGCACAAGAGTCATTATAGAGAGGTTAAAAAGGTTTCCATTAAAAGCTACATATATAATTTCTACCTCTTTTGCACTATGCCCTCATCTTTCTAAGGAATAAGAGTCCCCTAAGTCTGTATGCCCTGTTATATTTTTGCTAATGTAGAGAAACTGCCTGTAAAGTTTAATTGCATGTTTTTATAGAGAATATATGCACTGTACTCAAAGTAGGTGTTAACAAGCCAGCGTCTTATAAAATTGGTTCTTGGAGATGTATTGTTCTTAAAAGTCATTTGTGATATTCTTTAAAATGTTCAACTAAATTTGCAGGTGCAATGAAACTATAGAGGTGAATATTTTCAAAATTTGGTAATGGTAACCAGAAGGAAAAAAATCCCTTGCTATAAAAAAAAAAGACTAGGGATATTCAACAATGCATCACTCATAGGCCCCTCTAAATGAATGCAAAGAGGAAGACAGTTGAGTTCACAGTAAATTGAATATGGTCCATAGGTGTGTGTCAATATAGTAAAGATGTCAGTAAATTCACTTTGTCGAGGATTTAATAAAGGTAATTAAATGGAAAAGCTGTCAATATCTGGAAATGTTGCCACTTTTTAAAAGTAACCTACTGTATTAACTAAAGACATATTGGAAGAGGTAAAGTAGAAAAAAGAGGCTTCTTAACGCAACAGTTATTCTTTGATTTTTTTTAATACAGCATATGCATATGCAAAAGAGACATCCCTTTTTTTTCTCGACATGGGCTTAACAATTTTTGCCATTCTTACAATCAATCACTAGCTTTTTAATTCTACAGTCATGTAAATGAGGTGGGTGGCATACTGTAATTTTTATTTGGGGGTGGGGGGGTTCAAAACATGAACTGTTCAAAAGATTTCTTTGAACTAATAGCCATTCATTATGTTCCAGGCTTTGTTTAACTGTGTACTGTAGAGTCTTTTTGAGGCAGGTTTCACACACGCATGTGCACATGTGATAAGCCCTTCTTGGGGTTTTGTCGAGAATGACTTCTCATTCAATGTGAAATTTAAAGTCTGAAAAAAATAAAAAATAAAATAAAGAGACATCCCTTTTTTTCTCTCGACATGGGCATAATAATTTTTGCCATACTTACAATCAATCACTAGCTTTTTAATTCTACAGTCATGTATACTATACTTTATGAGGTGGGTGGCATACTATAATATATATTGGGGGATGGGAGGGTTCAAAACATGAATTGTTCAAAAGATTTCTTTGGACTAATAATCCTTCATACACACCTCCCCCCCACATACAAAGCCTACCAAACCATAGTGAATAGAACTGCTTATCAACACCTCCCCCAGAGTCATTCATTATGTTCTAGGCTTTGTTTAACTGTGTACTGTAGAGTCTTCTTGAGGCCGGTTTCACACACATGCGCACGTGTGATAAGCCCTTCTTGGGGATTTGGTAAGAATGACTTCTCATTCAATGTGACTTTCAAGTCTGAAAAAAAAAGAGACATCCCTTTTTGAAAATCGCATTGAATGAGAGTCAGTCATTCTCGTCAAATCCCCAAGAAGGATTTACAATATCACAATCATCCGGGTGTGCAGGATTATACCTGTACCTGTACAGTAGTTCAAAGACATACACCCATGAGCCTAAATGTGATGACACACATATGCGTTGCAACATGGTTCAAATGAGACATACACGCATGCGCATAAAAAAACAGTACGAAAAGAAGAGCAAGCCTAGCAAAAGTTGAAAGTATTGAATAATAAATAATACATATAGAATAAAAAATATACATTTTTATTTTTGGGGTTTCTTAGCAGAGTGTGATAATTCGCCGGTCTGGTGCTTCTGCCCCCTTAACCCTCACTCGCCCATCTGAACCCCATGGCACTCAAGAGTGGCAACCTAGCGGTAGTAGAACGTCGGCCTCTTCTGTATCTGGGTGCAGGCCTTGATGCGCGGTGCGTGTGCGGTGTGCGGTCTCCCCATCGGTCTGCGGTTTCCGCCCCTCGGTCCCGCCCCCACCCTGATGTCAGGACTATGCGTCACGGTTGTGCTCCGCGCTCCGCGCTCCGCCTCTGTTCCCATGTGCACCGCCTCTGGTCTCCGCCCCCGTACTGACGCGGGTGTCATGGCGCGCAATGATGGCGCGTGACCTGGTTGCCTGCTTGATGCACGGGTTGTGCGCGGCGCGCGCACACTCTGATGTGGTCGCAATTGGCTGTGCAATAGGACGCACCTGCAAGATCCAGCAGCCTCTCAGGTAACCCAGCCCCACTTCCTGGTTGCCTCCCATTGGTGGGAGGTCCTTTAAATACACTCTCCGCACTTCCTTTCTTTGCTGAGCATAACTCCTGTTTGTGTGACACTGATACTCACTATGCTGAGCCTGTCTGCCTTTACCTTGCTGCCTGACCCAGTCTGGAACTTACCTGGTGATATTCTCCTGCGCTGACCTTTAGCTTTGGATACAACTACTCTACTCTCTCCTGCACTGACCCTGGCATTGGACCACGATGACGCTGCTCTCTCCTGCACTGACCCTGGCTTTGGCTTTATGACTACTCTATGCTCTCCAATCCTGACTCTTGCTACGTACCCCAACGATCCACTACTCTATACTCCAAGCCCCGGCAAGTACTTCATTTACGGTGTCTTCTATTACCCTGATCCGGCCTGCAAGACTATCCTACACTCTAGACGCACTCTTACTGTTGTGGTTGGCGTTCTATACAAATCCCTACCTCAGCCCCGCTGTCGCGTATCGTTTGTGGTGAGCTACGCGTTACACAGAGTTAATTACACATACAAGTCTACTGTAATTATACTGCAAAATGCAAACAAATGCAATGTCAATAAAAAAGTATTGAATATGAAAACATAGCAGCATACTGTATAAGGTTTTCTATAAAGCTCACAATTATTCTCTCCTAATCAATAACAATTCTCAATGTGCAAGCAACATTTTAAATAAGCGATATTAGAGGTCCATTGAAATTCCTCCTTTTGCCTTTTGCCGCTTGATGTCAAAGTTTCTTTTTTGGGAAACAAAAAAAAGATGCAATGATTTCAGGTATTTCGCTTATATCAAGTTGAGAATTAAAGCAGCAGTTCAAGCAATATCCTACATGTGTCTGTACAATGAATACAAACTTCTGATAGGCTCTGGCTTTTGAGCTCTGCCCTCTCCCTAAATGTCCATCAATTGTATCTTCTGTAGAAATTGCTCAGTGAATCATATTGCAGGACTACATTTTCAATAATTGTACAAGAATTGAATTAAATTAAATAACCCTGAGCAAAGTGATTGGTTACAGGAGAACAGGCTGATCTGCAGCTTACCTTGTCACTTGACTGTGTGCATATTGTATTGATGCACATATTTTTTTTTTTAAATATTTTTTTTTAAACACGGCAGCTTGAACTGCAGATTTAAACTTAATACTGTACTGTATAGTGTATAGCAGGCCTGCACAACTCGTAACGTGAGAAGGGAAAAAAAATTGGGCCTTACGGGTAAAATCATCATCATCATCATCATCATCATCATCATCATCATCATCATCATCATCATCATCATCATCATCATCATCATCATCATCATCATTTCTCCTCCAGCACCTCACCATCACCATCCTCATATCTCCCCCAGCACCCTTCATCATCATCCTCATATCTCCCCCAGCACCCTTCATCATCATCCTCATATCTCCCCCAGAAACCCTCACTACCAACCTTTGCAATACTCCCTATCTATCTCTCATACCCCCACCTCTCCCCCTCACCCACACATAATACTCCCCCGCCACATCAAACACACAATACCCCCCTGCACATCACACACATCCCACCCCCCTGCACCTCATATCCCTCTCCCCCTGCACCTCCCATCACTCTCCCCCTGCACTTCACATCATTCTCCCCCCTGCACCTCACATCATTCTCCCCCCCTGAACCTCACATCACTCTCCCCCTGCACCTCATATCACTCTCCCCCCTGCACCTCACATCACTCTCCCCTGCACCTCACATCACTCTCCCCCTGCACCTCACATCAACCCCTCTGCACCTCACATCAACTGACCCTGCACCTCACATTAACCCCCCAGCACCTTACATCAACCACCCTCCACTTCATATTAACCCCCCAGAACCTCACATCAAGCCCCCAGCACCTCACTTTAACCCCCAAGCACCTCACATCAACCCCCCTGCACCACACATCAAGCCCCCCAGCACCTCACATTAACCCCCCAGCACCTCACATCAAGCCCATAGCACCTCACATTAACCCCCCAGCACCTCACATCAACCCACCCTGCACCACACATCAAGCCCCCCAGCACCTCACATTAAACCCCCCAGCACCTCACATAAACCCCCCCTGCACCACACATCAAGCCCCCCAGCACCTCACATTAACCCCCAAGCAACTCACATCAACACCCCCTGCACTTCAAATCGCCCTTTCCCCACGCAAGCTCTAGCAAGCAGCAGGCAGGAAGTGCCTCAATGCTAGAGCACACTGCTACCCTGCGTGGGGGAGAGCAGGCTCGCGGGGGGAGGGTAACAGTGATGGTGAGCGCAGGCTCGTGGGGGGGCGCAGGAGAGTGGACTCGGGAGGGAAAGGGAGAGCAGAAAGCCAACGCGGGCTGCACAGTAAGTGCAGGCGGGCCGCATGCGGCCCCCGGGGCACGTGTTGTGCAGGCCTGGTGTATAGTATACTGTAGTACATTATATTTACCTTCATTATAAACTTTGCCAAACGCTTGGAGATGAGCCACTGTCACTCCTGTAGTTTGCATTATAGTTGACAGGTGACATGTGACAGCTGGCCTGCTACACCTTTAGTTGACAGCTGATGAAGCTGGAAATCTTTTTGGTACACGCAAGCTTTCTAGTACCTGTATGTGAAATCAGACTCAGGCTGGAAATTTTGCAGGTATTCCGGCGGGGACAGATAGCAAGGATTGCTTTTCACCATTTTTTCACTGACGGTCGGACTGTTACTGTAAATCTGTGCTGGAGCCAGTGCTGGCGCTGTTGCTGGCACATTACTGGATTGGGATTGACGGATTTTATATTGATCAAACCCGACCTTTCTCCTTTTGCAGTTGCCATGATCAAACATACTGTAAAAATCTGGGACCACACCCCAATATCCTCTTCTATCTCTGAGGGCAGGGTCGATACGAAAAAAACACTGATCGTTACTTAAGGTTTGTCTTATCGAACGCTTCCACCCACGAAAGTCAGGTCAAAATGTGTAATAATCATAGTTCGAAATTAAATATTCATATATTACTTCTACAGTCGCCATCTTATCTGCATAACTACAGTCAGGTTTTCTATACGTGTACGGTGTACACATGACGACCAGTCAAGTCAGCAATTGTGAAGGGATAAGAATGTAGAAAAAAGCCCCCAGCATTGTGTCTTAGAGGTTTTTATTATGAAACGCCTAAATTTGATAACGTCTTCAAGGACCAAGGTCGATTCACAATGGACCACTGTGGTAGACTTGGTTTTTATCTGGTTTTTAAACACCTGCAAATTGACATAGTAGTACAGTACAGTACACATTACAATTAATTAATTTCTGCCACCTGGCGGATACGCGATGAATTGCACCCAAAGAAATCCGAAACCATTAAATTAAAACATATCAACCGCGGTAAACACAGGGGTGCCTGGCATGCCTGGCAGTGTGAATGCGGCGTGAATACCGTGAGTACAGCAGCGCACACGAAAACAGCTCCGTGATATGTTCGAATAACGGTCGCTGCATCTGTATGACTAATTTAAATATTTTTTATTTGAATAAAAATAATATCAACAACTGCCATGTTAAACCGAAACATAACTGAGGAAAACTATTTATTTATTTTATTTATAAAATGTTTTACCAGGAAGTAATACATTGAGAGATACTGCTCGTTTTCAGGTATGTCCTGGGCACAAAGTTATGATGACAGATACATGGTTACAAAACATTGTTACATTAAGTGAACAGGGTTATACATTATATATAAAGACATTGCTTTACATTATGTATTGAATGGTATGTAGGTATGTACAGTAGACTACAACAATTCCTATCACCATTAATAAACATTTTTATACAGTACAGGTAAGTGTTTTTTTCTGGATTAATGCAGGCAACGATGAATATTAGGCAAAAAACTACTGTCGTTTTTATCCTACACTAAACATACTGTACAATTTATGTATGAAAATAACATGCTTTTCTATTGAGTAATGGTAAGAGAAAGTGGGTATGATCAGTGAATTATTGACAAAAGCAGTACAAAAGGAAAAATGGACATTTATATACTGTAAGTAAATGTGCAGGAAAGCAAAGTAAATCATGAAATGTTAACACTTTCTCTTGGACACCCTAATTTTGATTTTCCTAATAATTTAAGGTTACATTGTTGAATTTTTGGAATAATTTATTTTACCTTAAACTACTGTAGAAATCTCCAGAGCACCATCTATAGTTTGGGAAATACTGTACCTCTACTTATCCTGCATAATTCTGAGAAAAGAGGAACAATCTCTACGAAATAATTACATTAATTATCTTGTTGTGATCATATTGCTGTTGAGCAATTGAAGCAAATTGTATAACAACATGTTTGCACATTTCTCTAGTTTGATGTATAAGGGGAAACAATGACAGTCAAATGACCCAGCTATAGATAGAATACAGGTAATGTTGGGTGATGTATCTAATAACCAAAGCTGTCCAGCAAAACAATATTTTGACTGGGGAATTGCTGCAAAATGCCGAGTTTCACTTTTGCTGAGAATTGGAGTCATTGTTAAAAAAATTGGTGCCAACAATATACAGCATTATAAAAGTACATATATAAATCCTCATGCTTACATAGAAAATTGTGCAATGTGAGGGTACTTTCATAATCTGGTGGATTTATTTTTTAGAGAATTGCATGTAAAAGAGCACATACTGTACTAATGGATTGTTAATGAGACAAGGAAAAGAATCAGAATGACATGTTAAACAACAAAGTTTGAGGGATTTTAAATATTTTGCATGAAAAAAAAAATCATAGCTAGATACAGAATAAAACTGCACATTTGTTCATGATCTGCGGGAGCAAGATATTATTTTATAATTATAGTGTGTCAATAGTACAATAGGAGTAAAACAAGGAAATAAAAAGAATCACACACACATTACAGTACCATCAATTTAGACACAATAACTCAATAGGTCAAAAGGTCCCTGCTCCAAGAGATCAAAATGGGACACACAAGTCTGAGTGAGGGGAAAGAGCACATATAAAGCAGCAATATACTGAGAGATGTTGTTATGAGCTGCAGTGATAAACATCCTCAGAATTACATAACAAATTGTTGTATTTTTTCAGACAAAAAAAATCTGCAGTTTAAATATGAAAATAAAATATTTCCACACCTCATTATGCACAGTAAAAAAAATAGATCATTCATAGTAGATGAGTTGAAAAAAAACATACAGTAGAGGCAACTCTTATTCGAACAAAAACCAGTGGCAATTCCCCAAAAAACCCAGGAAACACCCAGGTACATTCTGAATACATGCCTTAAACTTTCCTTAAACTAGCCCCAGCATTTCTGCATTGATTAATGGCCTATCAGATTAACAGCGGGGGTCCCTGGCAGTCCCATTCAAACTGAATTGGAATGCCAGGGATCCCTGCTGTGTTAATCCTATGGGTCGTTAGTCAATGCAGAAATGCCTTAAACGTGCCTCAAACTAGCCCAGAACATATCAAGCACATACCCAGCACATACCCAGAATGTAACCCGGCTAGTTTACGGCAAATGTTAGAATAAACGTTGCCTCTACTGTAGGTCCATCAAGTTCAACCTATGCTAAATTTAGACAACAGATACTTTATCCTAAATCTATACTTACATATTGATCCAGAGGAAGGCAAACAAAAAACTCCATTAAGGGGAAAAATTAATTCCTTCCTGACTCCAAGAATTGGCAATCGGATTAATTCCTGGATCAACATCCTTCCCATGTATACTTATTTGGTATATCACTGTATACCTTTCCCATCTAAAAAGATATCTATTGTATCTGCCATCACAGTCTCCATGGGTAATGAATTCCACATTTTAACTGCCCTTACTGTAAAGAACCCTTTCCTTTGTTGCTGGTGAAATTTCCTTTCCTCCAACCTTAAGGGATGGCCCCGAGTCCATAGTACTGCCCGTGGGATGAATAGTTCTTTTGAAAGCTCCTTGTATTGTCCCCGAATATATTTGTATATAGTTATCATATCCTAATTCAATATGTTGTGAACATTTGCAAATGGTGGAAGAGAGATAAATTGGTATGCAAATGAAACAAAATATCTGGAAATTCTGCAGAAGTGAGAAATAACTGGTTTCGCCCAACTCTAGTAATAACTAGAGATGGGCAAATTTTTGGGGTGGATTTGGATCCACCACGGATCGACCGCTTCCTTTTGGTCTCCGGATTTCAGTGGATCAGTTTCAAAAATAGTGATTTGTCTTTTTTTTTAACACCAACAATCCTTTGATGAACTTTAAGAATCCAATCCATGAATTCAGCAATCCATCAGACCCTATAACGCTCAAACCCTCAAACTCTCAGACCCTCAGACTCAGACTCTCAGACTCTCAGAATCACTCTCTCAGACTCTCAGACCCACTCTCTCAGACTCTCAGACCCACTCTCTCAGACTCTCAGACCCACTCTCTCAGAATCTCAAACCCTCACTCCACTCTCAGACTCTCAGACACCAAGCTCTCTACAGAATCTCCGACCCACCTCTCAGACTTCTCAGACCCACTCTCTCAGACCTCAGACCCACTCTCTTCAGAAATTCAGACGACCACTCTCTCAGAATCTCAGACCCACTATGACTCTCTAGACTCGTCAGACCCACTCTCTCAGAACTCTCAGACCCCACTCTCTCAGAATTCAGACCCACTCTCTCAGAGCCACTCTCTCAGACTCTCAGACCCACTCTCTCAGATCTCAGACCCACTCTCTCAGACTCTCAGCCCCTCTCTAAGACTCTCAGACCACTCTCTCAGAACTCTCAGACCCACTCCTCAGACCCACTCTCTCAGACTCTCGACCCACCTTCAGATATTCTCAGACCCACTCTCTCAGACTCTCAGACCCACTCTCTCAGACTCTCAAACCCACTCTCTCAGACTCTCAGACCCACTCTCTCAGAATCTCAGACCCACTCTCTCAGACTCTCAGACCCACTCTCTCAGACTCTCAGACCCACTCTCTCAGAATCTCAGACCCACTCTCTCAGAATCTCAGACCCACTCTCTCAGACTCACTCTCTCAGACTCTCAGACCCACTCTCTCAGAATCTCAGACCCACTCTCTCAGACTCTCAGACCCACTCTCTCAGACTCTCAGACCCACTCTCTCAGACCCACTCTCTCAGACCCACTCTCTCAGACCCACTCTCTCAGACTCTCAGACTCTCAGACCCTCAGACTCTCAGACTCTCAGACCCACTCTCTCAGACTCTCAGACTCACTCTCTAAGACTCTCAGACCCACTCTCTCAGACTCTCAGAAACACTCTCTCAGACTCTCAGAAACACTCTCTCAGACTCTCAAACACATTCTCTCAGACTCTCTGACATACTCTCTCAGACACACTCTCTCAGACACACTCTTTCAGACACCCTCTCTCAGACACCCTCTCTCAGACACACTCTCTCAGACACACTCTCTCAGACACACTCAAATATTCAAGAAAAATCCTACTGAATGCTCCAAAGATAATTGTTAAACTTGAGTGGCACTCAGTTGAAGTGAGTGACACTTGACAGGACCGTGGACACGGCAGTCAAGTTCAATGCACCGAGTGAGTGTGACTTAGACTTCCTGAAGTAAAAAATTGCAAATTGAATACAAATACTCCAAATACTACCTGCACCGAAATCCATCACCAATGATGCTAAACAAGAATGACAATCAGCTGCAAGAAGTGACAACTTGAGATGCATGAGGGATGGTCTGACAGCTTAGATCACACTGAGTAATTCTATGGGGCACAGATCATTGGGGGGGGGGTCTGCAAAAGTTAATCATACAACAACATGTATTGAAGTCAAGGAGACCAATGATGCTGGGATTAGGTGTCACTCAGTGACTGATTGACAGGCCTGGTGGTGTCCCAGGGCCCTCCTGCCCTCCCCCTGTCAGGGCCCTGCGTTGCTCCCTCTCTTACATAGCAGAGCAGGTTCCCTCCTCCGCAGCTGCTGCCCGGTGTGGGGATGAGGAGGAGAGTCGGTAGTGTGGTGTCTCTCTCCGCAGACTCGATCTTCCATCCCCCAAGCCCCACTCCTCTTATACCCCCTCCCCCCCACGGAGTGCTGCTTACACGCGCCACCCTGGTGATACTCAGGTCCTTCATCACCTCCTCGAAGGCCGCCATCTTCCCATTCTACTACTCCGACCTCCTCCACCTACTCCGGCGGCTGCTGCTGCTGCTCTGGATGTGGACGTGCACGGGGGGGGAATCGGAGCAGGGTGGGATCGGAAAAGGGGGGGAGGAGTGTGGACAGACATGTGCTTGTTCGGAGCAGGGGGGGGGGAAATCAGAGCAGGGGGAATTGAAGCAGGGGGGGATCGAACCATGGAGGATTGGAGCAGGGGGGGATCGGGGCAAGGGATGCAGGAAGAGGCGAATAATCTTGACAGCGTGCCAACACGCCAATCAGGAGAGGGAGAGGTTTTGTTTTCTCCCTTTCTTGCAGGCGCATCACGAGCGCGCTAAATCCTGTCACGCAATGGTAACTGGGCGACAGGATTTATCGAGGGTGCGGCCGCGCAGGGGACCCATGCGGCTGGGCCCCTAACTCACGGGGGCCAGACCAAGTGATTTCGCGGGCCTTATACTGCCCGCGGGCCGAACGTTCCCCACCCCTGTGTTAAATAGTCCCTGAATGTTAGTGATGTAAGAGTGTGTGTGTGTGTTTGTGTTTGTGTGTGTATGTGTGTATGTGTATGTATGTATGTATATCTAAATATAAATGAATGAAGAGCCCACAGTGTATACAGCGCTTTACAAAAGGTGTGTGTGGAGTGGGAGTGTATATCAATGGTGTGGGTAGGTGTGGAAATGTGAGAGAGTGTTGCATTACTAAAAGTGTGCGTAGATACTACGCGGTCCCTATTGGTATATAGGGATGGAATTACATAGAGTACACACTTTTAGTAATTTAACACTCTCTCACATTTCCTCACCTACCCACACCATTGATATACACTCCCACTAAACACACACACCTTTTGTAAAGAGCTGTATACACTGTGGGCTCTTGATTCATTTATATTTACATACACACATACACACACACACACACACACTCTTACATCACTAACATTCAGGGACTATTTAACACCTAGTCATAAATCGCATCTACACACGGGGGAGGGAAAAGCACAGATAACATTCCAAGATACACTGTTTTTAAGTAAAACCCTTGCTTGCTTTATTCATTGTAACACCGCCGGAAGAAGAGATCAGTGTATCTCGAAAGCTCGCACAAATAAAAGCATTTTGTTAGCCACAGAACGGTATCGTCTATTCATTTTTTATTATTATGCTTGTCTAACACGGTACAGATACCTCTAAATCTGCATACAGTATACAGTGTTCGACAAATCACACAAAAATCAACTCGCCCAACCAAAAAATCTACTCGCCACCTAGTCCTGCCCCCAACCCCGCCCCCAACCCCGCCCCTAGTCCCACCCCGAACCATAGTCCCGCCCCCAACCCCGCGTTTAAAATAAAATATATAAATAAAATACATTTAATAAATTCCTAGTCAGAACAACATTCTTTTTGACAAATATACTTTCCCCGTTTATTGTTCTCTTTTAGAACTTATCTCTTCCTAAACAAGGGGGTGCACTACTAACGTAGATCAAAATAATGCGTGGAAATCAGATCCTGTCATGTGTTGCAATAAATTTATGTTTAATTATTGATATATTTTTCTGAATTATATATACTTGATTCATTTTTTTTCTTATATATTATATATATACTGAAAACTGCGGTAACATTGGCCCTTTCTGAACAACTTTGGCCCATCATGCAAAAAAATTGAGAATATTTTAATCAGACTCCTTTTCTGAGAGGTGACATCTATATTCTAGGGACGGATTGCACCTCAATGAAGTGCTAGGAGGGACAATGCTAAAAAGGTTGGAGGAGATTTTAAACTAGGATGGAGGGGGGGGGGAATGAAACAGATAATGAACTAAATAGAATAGAGGAGGATACAAGGTGGTATGGAGGTAGAATGGGGGCAAGTGCGAGTTTGACAAGCAGTGAGACACCCATGATAAATACAGATAATACTAGAAAACTTCTAAATACTAAACCAAGTGGGCGCGGAAAGGAAGGAGCAGATAAGATAATAGTACAGGCGGAAAAAAAACTTAAATACATGCTTGCTAATGCAAGAAGCCTGACAGATAAAATGGGGGAGCTTGAATTAATAGCTGCAAGGGAGCAGTATGATATCATAGGCATTACTGAAACATGGTGGGATGAAACTCATGACTGGACAGTTAATTTAGAGGGTTATTCCCTTTTTCGGAAGGATCGAACAAATAGAAGGGGAGGTGGAGTATGTTTATATGTTAAACCGGATCTAAAACCTATTGTAAGGGATGATGTTTACGAAGGGAATGATGAAAATGTAGAGACTTTGTGGATAGAAATTAGCAGTGGAGGTAAAAGTATAAAGAAAATGTTTGTGGGAATATGCTATAAACCACCAAATATCTGTGAGATTGAGGAAGCTAAAATACTTTTGCAAATGGAAAATACATCAAAACTGGGTCATGTTTGCATAATGGGGGATTTTAATTATGCAGATATAGACTGGGGCAATGAGATTAGCGTTACAACAAAAGGAAACAGGTTTATGGGGGTGCTTAAAGACAATTATATGACCCAAATTATTGAGGAACCAACCAGGAGAGGGGCAATACTGGATTTGGTCATATCAAACAATGTAGAAGTAATAACAAATATTCAAGTCCTGGAACATTTGGGTAACAGTGATCATAACATGGTCTCATTTGAAATAAATTATAAAAAAATAGATTTATTGGGTTCAACAAAGACCTTAGACTTTAGTAAGGCAGATTTTAATAAACTGAGATCTAATCTAGTAGTAATACAATGGGATGATGTTTATGCAGGGAAAAATGTAGAAGATAAATGGGCAGTCTTTAAAACATTGTTAGAAAAGCACACTTATCAGTGTATACCCTTGGGTAATAAGTATAAAAGAAATAAGTCAAAACCAATGTGGCTAAATAAACGGGTAGAGTAGGAAATGGACAAGAAGAGGAAGGCGTTTAGATTCTTTAAGTCAGAAGGGACGGAGACATGGTATCAGAATTATAAGGAATGTAACAAAAATTGCAAAAGGGCAATCAAATTAGCAAAAATGGATAATGAGAAAAGGATTGCAATAGAAAGTAAGGTCAACCCTAAAAAGTTCTTTAAGTACCTTAATAACAAAAAAAATGAGAAAAGAAAATATAGGACCCTTTCAGTGTGAGATGGGTAGGCAGATTATTGGAGATAAGGAAAAAGCTGAGGTATTAAACAAATTCTTTGCCTCTGTGTTTACCAGGGAAGAATCAAGTTCAATAGTAGTGCCGCAGGAGGAAGCAACAACCTCCATATTAATGAACAATTGGTTAACTGAGGAAGAAGTTCATAAGCGACTTGAAAAAATTAAAGTAAATAAGGCACCTTGCCCCGATGGCATACATCCAAGAGTTCTCAAGGAGTTAAGCTCAGTAATAGCCAAACCATTATATTTTATATTCAAGGACTCTATTTCCACAGGCTCAGTACCACGAGATTGGCGTAAAGCAGATATGGTGCCTATATTTAAAAAGGGAGCTAGATCACAACCGGGAAATTACAGACCTGTAAGCCTGACTTCAATAGTAGGGAAACTACTTGAAGATTTAATACGGGATAATATTCAGGAATACCTAATGGAAAACAAAATTATTAGTAATAGTCAGCATGGATTTATGAAGGATAGATCATGACAAACTAACCATATTTATTTATTTGAGGAGGTAAGTAGGAATTTAGACCACGGTAATGCAGTTGATGTGGTCTACTTAGATTTTGCAAAGGCTTTTGATATGGTTTCACACAAGAGGTTGGTGTACGAAATAAAGAAAATTGGACTCTAATAATATATGCACCTGGATTGAAAATTGGTTAAAGGACAGACAACAGAGGGTTGTCATAAAAGGAACTTTTTCAGGTTGGGCTAAAGTCGTGAGTGGAGTACCTCAGGGATCGGTACTGGGACCCATGCTTTTTAACTTGTTTATTAACGACCTTGAGGTTGGGATCGAGAGCAAAGTCGCCATCTTTGCTGATGATACTAAATTGTGTAAGGTAATAGAATCAGAGCCGGATGTAATTTCTCTTCAGAAGGACTTGGAGAGACTGGAAACCTGGGCAGGTAAATGGCAAATGAGGTTTAATACAGATACATGTAAGGTTATGCATTTGGGATGCAAGAATAAAAAGGCGACTTACAAATTAAATGGAGATATATTGGGGGAATCCTTGGTGGAGAAGGATTTAGGAGTGCTTGTAAACTGCAGGCTTAGCAATAGTGCCCAATGTCATGCAGTAACTGCAAAGGCAAACAAGATCTTATCTTGCATCAAATGGGCAAATGATGGAAGGGAAGTAAACATACTGTAATTATGCCCCTTTACAAAGCACTAGTAAGAACACACCTTGAATATGGATTACAATTTTGGGCATCAATACTAAGAAAATACATTATGGAACTAGAGAGAGTGCAGAGAAGAGCCACCAAATTAATAAAGGGGATGGACAATCTAACTTATGAGGAGAAACTAGCTAAATTAGATTTATTTATATTAGAAAAGAGGCGCCTAAGAGGGGATATGATAACTATATACAAATATATTTGGGGACAATACAAGGAGCTTTCAAAAGCACTATTCATCCCACGGGCAGTACTAAGGACTCAGGGCCATCCCTTAAGGTTGGAGGAAAGGAAATTTCACCAGCAACAAAGGAAATGGTTCTTTACAGTAAGGGCAGTTAAAATGTGGAATTCATTACCCATGTATCTGTGATGGCAGATACAATACATTTGTTCAAAAAAAGGTTAGACATCTTTTTAGATGGGAAAGGTATACAGGGATATACCAAATAAGTATACATGGGAAGGATGTTGATCCAGGGATTAATCCGATTGCCAATTCTTGGAGTCAGGAAGGAATTAATTTTTCCCCTTAATGGGGTTTTTTGTATGCCTTCCTCTGGATCAATAAGTAAGTCTAGATATAGGATAAAGTATCTGTTGTCTAAATTTAGCATAGGTTGAACTTGATGGACCTACTGCTGCGGCCAAGTTTATTCGAGCATTTGCCCGTTCTTGGCCGCAGCAGTAGCCTGGCGCGCGCCCGAGAGTGACGGGCGCGCGCCGAAGCAGCGGAAGAGCGCCCTCCGATCGGGGCGCTCTCCCTACCGCTGCCGGGTCCGCCGGGTCCCCCGGAACCCCCTGCTGCTGTCCCGCGATCGCGGGACACCAGGGCTCCCTCGGGGAGCCCCTGGACGCGCGTGCAGGGGCGCACGCTCCCGAAGACGCGTGAACGCGCTCTATGACGCGCGGCACGGCGAGGGCGGCCACTAGCAAGCCGGAAATCCCCGGCTTGCGGTACCGGCCACACTCTAATAAAGTGTGTCGGTAGTGTATGTCTTTTTTCAACCTCATCTACTATGTAACTATGTAACTATGAATATTAAGTGTGAAATTTGGAAAATTTGTACTTATTGATTTGTGAGTAACAATAGTTGCAACATCTGCCGTTTCTAATATCATTCTCACCGTTACATGTCAGGAACAATGCAATTTTATATGTTAGTACTCTATGGCTCGTTGATGAATACCTACTACGCGGCCAATGCATGGCTTTGCGTAACCCCCACATTTTGCGCTTAATCTAATTTCGTTATGATTTTGGGCGACGTGAGCCATAGAATGGTTAGAATCCCTATACTAAGAATTTGCTTCAAATTTGTTTTTTTGTTTCAAATTTGTTTCAAAATGCAGTATTTCGTATGTACAAAACTTTTGTCTAATTTTCAATACTGCAATTATTTTCAAAGCAAACATAATTATTATACTATACAATATGGATAAGTTCCCAGCACACATGTACAAACTAATTAACAATTGGAATAAGCCACATTTATTTTAATGTGTGAAAGTAGAACAAACATAAATCATAACACCACCGATAGTATGTGCACAATTGTAGTAATGATATACTGTGAATAATATATATATATATATATATAATATATATATTATATATATAGCTAAACCACCGTTATAACGCGGGTCTCGGGGCCACCCAGAACCCCGCGTTACTAACGGGGTCGCGAGAAAAAAAAATGGCCTCTCGCGCTTAGCGCATATTCATACCCCGCGGACAGGAGATGGGAGCGGGCATGTCCCATCCGCTCCCCCGCTTCCCCCTGTCACCGCGGACGCCCGCGGGCGATGAGATTGGGAGCGTCCGAGTTATGCAGCTCGATCTCCCCCGTTACTGGAGAGCCCCGAAATTCCAATCGTGCCGTGCACCATGTGCGTGTCTTCATTCGGCGCAAACCCAGCCCCGTGGACCTGCTGGTCCCGAGTCTCTCCCTGGCCGTAACATTTAGAAATCTCGAGCCCATGCCTATAACTTACTCCATTGCTACCACCTTTTCTTCTTGTCCCGCTTAACCATGCTTTCTCTCTGCCTCTCTAATGATTAAACCTAGAATCTCCACACCAACCCTGTTTCGATAGCCTAGCGGGGATATAACGCACCCTAGGAACGTTTCGTCCAGAGAAAGGTGCTCGGAGTGGACGTAGACGTGTCTCGTACGAAGACGCCGCCGCCGGGACAGCGATAACCAAACAGACTATACGATTGGAGAGGTTGACGCAGAAGAAGATATGAAAGAATTCGCAATAGTAAAGCGATGGATACTGCTGATCGGCTTGGCATCAGGGCGGACGGCAGACCCGGTTTGCAAGGGGGAGTCCCCACGGATGATCAGGACAAGGTCATAAACATTACAAGTTACGGGAAGACAGCAAGAGCACAAGAATCGAGACCGCAACAAATCAAAAACAGACGCGAGATTAGGATCGCGGCAGTAGAAGGCGACAGGGGGTAGACAATAAGCGATAGGCTCTCGCGGGTGGAGGTATGCGGGACAGGAGACTACAGAAAAGAGGCGTGGGGCGAAGGCGGGTACGGACGGGGGAGGGGGGGAGTACAAGAGATAGGACAGGAGAAGAGCCGTGGAGAGAAAGGTTCCCTCCGCTCCCGCTTCCCCCTGTCACCGTGGGACAGCCACGCGGGGGCAGGAGATGGGAGAGGGGGAGTCCCTCCTGTCCCGCTTCCCCCTGTCACCGCGGGAACTGCAGGCAACATCCACTCCTCACTCACAGCCGCACGGCGCTAGTGCGATGCGCACGGCGAACGTGAGGGGGCGCATAAGTGTGCTGCTTTTGGAGACAGGTAAGAGAGTCTCCGGAAGACCGCTAAACCCCCCCCCTCCCCGCCGCAGCACGGGCCCTCGCGTGTGTGTGAAGTGTCTGTGAGTGTGTGTAAGTGTCTGAGTGTGTGGTAAGTAAGTGTAAGAGCCGGAGCGGGAGGTGGGAGGTTGACAGGAGAGGGGGGCTGCGTGAGCGGAGGGACCCGCTACTCTCGCCCCCCTCCCTCCAGGACTGCAGGCGGGAGTCTGCTACTCTCCCCCCTCCCTCCGACTGCAGGAGGGAGCTGCTACTCTCCCCCACTCCCTCCACTGGCTGCAGGAGGGACCCGCTACTCTCCCCCCCTCCCTCCACGGACTCGCTAGCCTCATACATACACACACACACACACACACACACACACAGGCACTCACGCACTCATCACACACACGCGCGCACACACATGCAGGCACCGACCACCCACCCCAGCACCAACATACCGCACTCGCACTCACACACACAGACCGCTAACCCAGCCCCCCGCCGCAGTACAGGGCCCGCCGTAGCCGCAGCCAGGGCCCCGCCACCCCCCCCCCCCACAGCACAATGACTTCCCACCCCTAACTTTGTGAAACAAAAGTCACAAGACGTTGTACAGGCAAAATACATCTGTTAAAGTGCAGTTTTCTGTTTATTTCTATATAAAATTGTGTGCGTGTGCAGTGTGACGTGCAGTGTGGTGTGCAGTGTGTCAGTGTGGTGCACAGTGTGAGCAATGAGGAGTGGTGGTGTGCAGTGTTACAGTGTGTGTGTGTGTTCAGTGGGTGCAGTGTGTCAGTGTGTGCAAGTGTGTGCAGTGTGTGCATGTGAGCAGTTGTGTGCAGTGTGTCCAGTGTGTCGGAGGCAGTGTGTGCAATGAGCAGATGTGCTGTGCGGTGTGCAGGTGCAGTGTGTGTGCAGTGTGTCAGTTGGTGCAAGTGGTGAGCAATGAGAGCTGTGCTGTGCACAGTGTGTCAGTTGTGTGTGTGTTAGTGTGAGCAATGAGCAGTGTGGTGTTGGTGCAGTGTGTGTGCAGTGTGAAGTGCGCATGTGTGCAGTGTGTGAATGTGAGTGTGCCAGTGTGTCTCAGTGTGTGCAGGTGTGAGCAATGAGCAGTGGTGGTGTGCTGTGAGCAGTGTGTGTTGCAGTGTGTCAGTGTGTGTGCAGTGTGACAATGAGCAGTGGTGTGTGCAGTGTGTGTGTGCAGTGTGTCAGTGGTTGTGCAGTGTGACAGCAATGAGCAGTGTGTGGTCAGTGTCAGTGGTGTGTGGCAGTGTGATGTGAGTTGGTGCAGTGTGAGCAATGAGCAGTGTGTGTGCAGTGTGCAGTGTGTGTGCAGTGTGCAGTGTGTATGCAGTGTGTCAGTGTGAGCAGTGTGCAGTGTGTGTGCAGTGTGGCAGTGTGAGCAATGAGCAGTGTGTGTGCAGTGAGTGGGAGCCACGGGAAAACCGCGTTATAACTGAATCGCGGTATAACGAGGCGCGTTATAACGGGGTTTAGCTGTATATATATATATATATACATAACTCTGTTTAATAAATGTCAACTTGAAGGAAGGAAGAAAAACGGGGAAAGGGCAGAGGAGGGAAAGGAAGGACAAGGGGAGAAGGAGAATACAGGGGAATAAGGGGGGCAACGTTTCAGGGGGTGAGTCCCTTCTTCCGGCCCGTTCCCAAAGGTCAAAGAGACCAATGGTACTTCCTGTTAGCCCTGTTAAGGAAAACTCCCTAAAAAACAGTGAACATGTCGCAGATGCAGGGTTTCAAGAGAACACACCCTGTTTGTGTCAACAGGGTATAAACCCTAATGGGAGGTATGGCTCTATGGGTACAGCAGCTGAGGTTGTAAACTAAAGGATAGTGGGCTCCTCCAGGGAAAGTCCAATGAAAGCCTCAGTGGGCAATATGAGGAGCAACCTACCCAAACACAAAAAGGCCCTCTATTGACACTGAAAGAAGCTGTAAATTATGGAAATAACAAAGTCTGCATAGAAAATACAGAGACAATCCTGACAGAGCATTATAGATTGACGTCCCATGGACTGCTTGTACAGACCAGATTAGGTCTGCAGCATTGGAGTAAAGAAACCAAAAAGTTACATCTGTTTTGGGGAATTAGCCCTTGGTGTTCCTCTTTCTCCGTCCTGCATGATGTGGTGGTAGTGATGCTTGTATTTGTAAGTATTATACTGTTTTATAAGTATCATAAAAAAAACGTAATGGTAATAATGCCAAATATTTATGAGTTCTATATACATTTTTGGTAAATAAAAAATGAAGCAGTTTTTATTGAAATTGTAAAAAAAAAAAGCTATTTTAATTTCAGCATTCAGTATATGTAAGTTTTATGTAATTTAAAAAAATACAATTTTACTTCACGGTTTAGTATTGTTTTTATTTTAAATTACCTACAGTATGAGGACTACCATAATTTTTCAGTGCTTAGGGCCTCTAAAATTCTTAATCTGGCCCTGGGGAGTTTACAAAATTTATATGGAGTTGGATGTATAAAAATGCACACTCACAAACATAACAGGAATAAAAGCATTTATGAGTAATACTCAATCGCCAGCCGTGATGCAGGATACCAGCCGCTCCGATGTAACCGTCTAATGTGGGGGAGAAACAACAGCTACTGCGGTGTACTCCGTGTACCTGAAGAGGTATGAAGCGTCTCTCCACTCCAAGCCCTACGTCACTGCAATAGGTCTCTGGTCACAATCTCGCGAGATCTCAATAACGTCACTGGGTTCTCGGGATAGACTGCGGCAACCCCCGCAGGGATATCAATGTATATGACTACGCTAGGTATTAAAATACCAGATAGAAATAGTCCCGTAAGTGAGATAGCATATGTGCAATAAAACTGGACAGTGTAGAGTCCACAGAACACACCCTACGCGTTTTGTCTTCAAAAGACTTCGTCAGGGGGTAATAGCATAGATGTGAAGCATATTTTTATAGTCAGTTTGACAAATCAAACAACAGAAAAGCTAATTACAAAATGGATATCAGATGTGTAGTTGGGAATTAAATTAACCCCTATAGATGCTGGAATACATCAACATTAAATGTCAAGAGGGAACTTGATAACATGATATATATCAATACAATGGAACAAATATAGAAATCTATAATCGTATAGTATAATCATATAAAATCAACAATTAAGGGGAAAATTGATAAGGGTAGAAAATGGTAAACATTAAACATTGGCTAAACAGATGCATTTAGACAAACTTGTAGATTCATATATTGAACAGATGTTATGGGTGCTGGAAAATACCATAAAAGAGATTCAGAGGGACAATAGGTAAGAGGAAAGAAGGGAAGGGGAGGGGCGGAAGTGAAGAGGGGAATACATGTCAATATATTGTAGATGTACCCAAAAATATTTTTGGTAAGTTTAACAAGTGCAAATACTAATAAAAGCATAAGCAAATACACCAAACTACAATATAGGTGTTAGTAATATAAATATTTAATCGTGTAGCAGAGGAGAAGAGACACACAAAAGTGTCAAGACCGATGGTGGCGACAGTGTTCCTACCATAGGGACACTTCACCCAATAATATACAGTATGTCATTTTATATCTAAAGCCTTTCATTCAGGACTCTGAATGATCTAAGCTGCTCAGAGAGAGAGAGCACGGGTGAGAGATATATGTGAACACAACTCAAGTACCTGGGAAATATGCTAATTCTAATATTTAAAATATATACAAATCAGTTAAAATGGGCATATTTCCCAGTTATTTCCAGTGTGCTCAGGTATCTCTCTCCCCCTCCCCAGCAAAAATCCAAATTGCAGTAGCATTATTTGCTGTGTTAACCTTAATGGAGCTAAGTGAATATGGGATGAATATAATATAGTCTATAATAAGCTCATTTGCATTTCACTTAAAATAATGTCTGTTAAAAATAATTCTATACATTTTACGGGAGTAAAACCTAGTTATTTGCTTTAGGAAATACTGTGGTATGATTAACGGATGTTAATCTAGGGTATCACCATGTTAAATAGACTAATGGTGCTTAATTAAACTGGCCCTAAATGTTTTTGCCAAGTATGGCATTATCCTATTAAACACATATTGATGCATCCGATGGGTGCTACAATTCAAGACATATTTGTGCTTTATTATGACCCATATCAATTAAATAAATCCTAATTTGTCTATTTGTCTGTTTTCCAGTAACATATGTTTAGTCTCTTAAACGATTTGATGCTATTTGCCTTGCCTTAATAATGGTATTTAGAACATTACATGTACATGCAGTAAATTGAGCTGCATGGGGTTTAGTAATTGTGTTTGTAGGTCCAGATGTTATGCTGTGAACTGTAAATCTCATGTGATTATTAGCCTAAAGATATGTTTAACGAACATAAATGTTTCAGTGTGTAGATGTCTCCAGTATATGTTATTATTTTCAGAAACCTCTCATGATTAATTCCCCCCATCAAAGTCTCGTGAGGCTAGTTTATTATGAGGTATATAATGGGACTGATAATGAATCCAGTTACGGTACTGCTGTAGTTTGGCTTTAATCCTCTCCAAATGCCTATTCCAAGAGACAGTTCATTTGACAAGTGAAATGGTCTACTGAAAATGTGAAGCATAAATTATATGAGCTACTGTACATTACTAACATGACTATTGACCAAAACAATCAAAATCATGGAATAAAGTGCTTCCTATAATTTTACATAACATGCCTATAATAATTGTATGTTTACCAACAGCCACCAGTACAGTAATACATAAGACACACATTTTGTAACGTTTATACTACATTTTAGTACTGAAATAAGGACACACATTATTTAATAAAAAAATATTAGTACATATACAGTATTGGGTTGAAAAAAATATTATGAATGCTTGTTCTGACAATTGAATATGTGAATACTGTATGTGCTGTTCTGACTTCATTCTGCTTTAGCTTTCAGCCAATTTCTCACTTACAAAGTAGAGTGGAGCAGGCGTTTCAGTGTGAAGTCATTTCTTCAATGGTATTGTATGGATCCCGATGAAAAATATTAAACTACTGGTCTAAAGCTTTTAGTGTTTTATATGGAAGATCACTCAAACACTGAAAACAAAGTTATCCAAAAGGCAATAGAGCTATTGAAAAAGGTTCATATGCTGCTCCATCAATGGTGTAAATTTAAGCAAAATGGCCCATATGCTTGTACTGAGCATTAGGACCTACAGATGCAGCGGCTGTTATTCGAACAAATCACGGCGCTGATTTCGTGTGCTCTGCTGTATTCCATGTGACATTAACGCGGCCATTCGCCCCAGGCACACGTGCTTATCGCGGTTGCTTTGTTTGAATTTCATGGATTCTGTTCTTTTGTGTACAATTAAATGCAATGAAATGAATGAATTGTAATGTGTACAGTACTGTGCTACTATGTCAATTTCAGGTGTTTAAAAACCAGAACACTAAAATGCCATTTTCCGCACTTGTCTGCACTCACGTCTAAAGGTGGTACGGTTGGAAGAAATTACGCGCCATCACATGGGTATCCCTGCTGTGTTAATCCGATGGGCCATTAGTCGCTGAAGAAATGTCACTGAAATGTTTGCAGCATGTACTGTACCCAGCATGTATCTGGATCTTGTTGGTTATAGCCCCAGATTTTCCAAGGCAAGTTTATGGCAAGTTTTAGAATACTCGTCGGGCCACCTGTACCTGCCATTGACAGCCATGTGGCGTTGCCCCGAATGAAAGGGTTCATTTTTTTCAATTTCTTTCTGTGACCATGGATCAATATATGGGAAGGTTTTGACACAATGCAAGTATATAATAATGCAATAAACTAGTACAAAGCGGTATTTACTGTGACCTGATTGCTTATCTAAAATCTGCCAATCTTGGAACTTGTTGTAACGAAAGACTGAAAGGTAGATTGGTGGTTCATTATAAGGTAACAACTGTTGCATTTGACAGACCTAAGAGGAACTTGCAAAGAATTGCAATTTACTGTACAGCCATGATTGCCCTTCATCTGGGTAGTTTGACCAATTGTCTGGTAAGAAAAACGAGAATTTGTAGGTGAACTGTTTTTCTGATGAAAACTCCCATTTATCACCTAGGAAACCTGTAAGGACCTGCAAGACTGCATGACTATTGTAACAGATCAAAAAAATGCTTTCTAAAATGTGTATTATTGTAGTTGACAGAAATGTACTTTAAATGCAGCATTTCACTATCACATGCTGCTTAATGATAGTAAATCTGTGTTTACACTTACTGACCTCAAAAGATCTGTACTGTATATTTAATGAAAATACAGCTAGGCATATCCCCATCAAAATATTGTTTCTTGTTACAAAGTCTTAATTACTATAGCACCAGCAATATTTTTTCAGATATGGCCATCTTCATTAGCATTACTATATGCAAAAAAAGATGAGATATGTATAGATCGAAAAGCATGACTATGAGTTTGCACATATTGAAAGAACACTCATTATCTTAAGATTTTCCAGCTACTGTTTAGCAATAGACGTGTTCTGATATTATGGACGAAGACTTCCTACAAATCACAGTTTCACTTCTTCTATCATTGTTTCACTTCTTCCATCACTGTTTCACTTCTTCCATCACTGTTTCACTTCTTCCATCACTGTTTCACTTCTTCCATCACTGTTTCACTTCTTCCATCACTGTTTCACTTCTTCCATCACTTCTATCACTTGTTCCACCGATAATCAGTAGTCACAGGGCACCATCAAAATTAACTTCAGACAATTTTACCCGGCAGTAGGTAGCATTTCCTTTGCTATAAAAATACCAGTGGTAAAGTTTGTTGCGAGAGAATTTGCTTTTTACATCAATGTCAAATATATTTAATACATATAAAAAAAATTATAATAGTTATTGATGCATGTCTTGCCCAGTATTAGTTTAAGTACCTCCTGCCACAAAACCAGTTGGCTACACATATCTAAAATTAGATACAGTATGATACAGGGAACAAATGAAGAACAACTATTTAATGTAAAAAATACCTACTGTATGTGCTGAGGTCTAATGTTTTACCAAATATATTGAGAAACTGAGTTAATAATTTCTCTGTTCATCCACGCTATTTTGATTTCCAAAGTGGTCGAAAGGATTATAAAAATGAATGGACTTGACAAGGAACAGTTTTTTTCTCTCTCTCTCATTTATGCTAATACCAGATTAGCGGTAAATTCTATATTTCCCAAAGTGGCCATTAGGGCTGTTTTGGCCAAATATCTCGATTCAAATCTATAGGGATTTTCGTCTAAAAACAGCCTGCACTGCTGCTTTGGCATATATAGAATCTACCCCCTAGTGTAGATATAAAATATTATTGATATGTTACTATTATTCAGATAAGAGATTATCAGAGTTTAGTGAATACCATGTAAATAGATAATTGTGTGATACATAACTATTTGCATTCAAACAATATATTCTGCTTGATAAACAAGCACATACTTGAAATTAGATTTGTTATACAGATGCAACAGCCATTATTTTAACAAATCACGGCGCCATTTTTGTGTGCGCTGCTGTTCTCCACGCGGCATGAACGCGGCCAATCGCCCCCAGGCACACGTGTTTATCGCGGTTGCTTTATTTGAATTTCATGGATTGTGTGCAATTAAATGCAATGAAATGAATGAATTGTAATGTGTACAGTACTGAGCTACTGTGTCAATTTCAGGTGTTTAAAAGCCAGAACACTAAAAATGCCATTTTCTGCACTAGTCTGCACTCGCGTCATAAGGCGGTACGGTTGGAGGAAATCCCGCGCCATGACAGGGGTATTCCGAGGTATACACCGCGATTGGTTAAAATAATGGCTGCTGCATCTGTACTTGCCAATAAATACAAATAAATATCACTCAATCATTCTATAATAGAAATTCCATTGCAATTTAGGAGAAAGGATTTAACGAATACAGCAAGGTTGCTTGCAGTTTCATATCGACAGATAAAGGTTATAATATAATTTTCACATCAAGGATCCTTGTCAGTGGTTGCCTACAAAGATCATATGGAGTGCACTCTAATTTGTCCACTGACTTAAAGCAATTTTAAAAGCAGTTTCTATGCAATTGGAGATGGGTTGACAGCATTATGTTCAGTCAGTTTCAGTGTTATTTAATACTGTAGTGTACTCTATGCACACTTTGCATACTAACAAATTGAATTATGATAAGAATAGTTTAAATGTTACCGAAGGTGCTACATGACTGAATGCATTTAACTTTGTTGGAACTCCGTTATATGTAGACTTAATGGATTTACAGTTGTTAGTATTTGGGAGGAGATGCAGTCTAGTATTTATTGCTAATTTCCATATCAAGTTGTCAAGTTTCTTGTTATATTTTAAGGAGCAAGGCACTTAGATGTTCTTATCAAGCCTATTGCAATGTGTTTAAGGCAGTAAGCAGTGAACAGGTTCTTAGTTATGCTTTTATCAAGCCTAAAGAACTGCTGTCTTGTTTCTTGCAGAATGCATACAGTATAGGCTTTCAATCAAAGACAAATATGTTGCACATTTTTTTGATGTATAATTTAAACTGGTGCTAATCATATCATATTGGAGAAAGAAAGGACATGTTGACATTGACATTGCAAGTAAGAAGGAGGTATTTATGCTTTTCATAAAGGAATGACTTTACAGTCTTTGCTAATCTTGTGCGTGACTTATTCTCTCAAATGCAGATTTATATTTTGTAGAAGGTCTTTATAGGAAAGCCAATCATCTGGCATAAGTGTATTCTTGGTCCTCAAGGACATACTCTTACAGTATATTAGAAAACTGCACTTTCACTCTCAAGCTTGGCTTTGTAGACTGATCTTCCAGATTTATGTTCATATTTTGATGTTTATATGTCAAGTGTTTATTATGGTTGCAGCCATGAATTTATTAACCCCACCCCCCTGAGAAAGATATTGTCACAGAATTTGCCATGGCTTTCCAATTGCAGTCTTTAAGTTTTGAGAGCTTTCAATGTGTTGCTACTTATTGTATAGTAGCACTCCAAGGATTAGTTTATCAAAAGATCCTTCTACATGTGGCCTACCCATTTTTTATGATCTGCAAAGTTATCATACTGTATGATACATGACTGTATATAGTCAAAGTAATTTATATATAGTACAACTTATTTAATGGACTATGAAGGAAATTAAAACTAGTTGCCTTGTCTGTTAAGTTTGTCTCTGCTAATATTCTTTGGAGCAGTAGGCGTATTACAAAACCCTGAAATAACTATTTTTGGTATAATTGAGAAACTAGAAAGGACTTCCATCAACAATTATCTTATAAGTACTTTTTTAAATGATTCTCAAGTACATGTATAAAGTGTATGGAATTTCCTACGAATTATTAGATTCTATGAAACTGTCTGCTTCAGGGAGAACACAAAATAATTCGAGAGAACTCCACAACAGTGCATCTAGAAATACTGCATGCAAATGGACATAACAATATATATATCAGAAGTGGCTGTGATTCACAGTTGATCAGGACTTATAAGGAATATTCCTCCCGAGTGAGTACACTTAATATTGTTGAAGTCGTGCAGCACAGAATGCAATGTGCTGAGTGATAGAGGACAAAGAATGAGAAGCTGGGCATGTGTGGATAGGACTACCCTTTGTAAGGATCCGTGAGGCACCGTGCGGTCACCGCAAGCAAAACTTACCCTCCATGCGTCCAGCTAACAGCACCGCTCCCAAACCTCACCCTGAGGCCTGTTGTCATCTTAGGAGTGCACGCGCAGCTTGCGCGGACCTAAATGCCAACTCCGCTGGCTCCACCTCCCGGTTACCTCCCCATGGTGACATCATCAGCAAACGACATGCGCACACTGCACGCGTGCAGCACGCACCTGTATCTCTTAGTAATTCATCAGGAAGATTCTGCACACCTGTCTCTTGCAGCTGAGCTCCCTATCAGAATCCTGCTCATTGACATGCCTCCTGCTCTCATTGGTCACAACTCCCTGTAAATACTCTGTAGTGCCTGAGGCAGCCGATGGACTGAGCATAATCTCTGTTTGTGCATGTGCTTCTCCACAGTCTGTTCTGTTCCAGTTTTGTTTGCTTGGCCTTTTTGCCTGACCCTGACTGTATTCAAACTCCGCTCTTCTCCTTTCCTGAAATGGCTTACGTTTGTCCATCCGCATCTCTCCATTGCTGACCTCGGCTTACTCTTGACGATCCGTACATCTCCAATCCTGACCTCGGCTAAAGCACCCTCAATGATCCGTACCTCTCCACTACTGACCCCGGCAAGTATCAAGACTACTCCCACATCTGTTACACTGACTTGGCTACCCCGACTACTCTACACTCCAGGCGCGCCCACGCGGCTGTGGGTTGGCGTTATATACATTACCCCACCTCAGCAGCGTGGTCACATCTTGTTTGTGGTAAGCATATCGTCAGACCCTTTCCCCCCGTTTCACTTGATATTCCCGCTCTGAGATGAATGTTCCGACCATTATGAGGATCAATCCATGGCTCCCACCTTCTATAGTGTAGTAAGGTATTATGATAAATCACTTGATGTATAGAAAGAATGGAAGTACTAACTCAGTCCCTGTTGTTTTATGAATCCATGGGCGTTCTCCAGTCGCATGTGTAGCCGCAAACGAAGAGATAAATGGTGGTATACCCTGCAATGAACTCCCAAACTGGACTGCAAGTACTTGGCATATAAAAACGAGGGTGAAAAAACACTAACGCGTTTCGCACCTACTGCTGCACTTTGTCAAAAAGTATGGGCTCTGACTATCTGATGATTCTTGTGTAGTCACTCAACACCTGATCCGCTGCCTCCTGTTCTCAGGGAAAAAAAATCAATGTCGAATTAAAGACTGGTAAGTGAAAGAGAAGCTGAGGCTCCATTTGCTAGTGTGCCAAAAGAGTAGGTGTTGGCCTAACCAATCACATTGAAATAATTTTATTTAATCATTTAGCTATGTGTGGCAGGATGGCCGTGATAAGTGAGGAGACAACATGACTTTTCTGGTGAAATAGTGCTGGTGGATTTATTTGCCCAAACGTGTAACCGAAACAATGGGTACTCTGTCCCTTTAAGTGCAATAAACGTAAACAAAAACCTAACCCCGGTCGGGGAACTGACTAAACAAAAGTGCCGGCTATCTACCTGGCTGGCTAGCTAACCTAGTCCATGCTAGACCCCATGCTCATGTACACCGGTATCAAAACCCCAATAACAATTTAAAACACAATCCTTACCACAGCGACTATCCGCTATGGTAGTGAAGCAGCTTTAATAAAAATGTTATTAATAGTGTACGGGAGCAGGATGTCTCCTGAGATGAACCGCATTGATTTCAGCTTCAGGGGCCCCCTGTTTCCAGAGATAAAGGCCCCATTAAAGGGTGCCAGTATCCCAGTACAGGATTTTAATCCCTGGTCACTTGAGAAGTGATGCAGAGAATATCAACATCGTGGGGATATCGGCACCCCATACCGGGGCCTGTATCTCATAAAGTAGGGCATCTCCAAGACTTAAATCAGTGCGGGTCAACTCAGGAGACCCCTGTTTTCGACCACTTTTATAAAAATGTATATTGAAAATGCTTAATAACTTTTGCAGCTACCCACTAAGGCAATGAAGGTGTTAAAATAGTGTCTCCTAAAATTCCTGGTTTTTTATGTGTGCCCCCTTAGATTCCTGGGGGTATCTGTGGAAGGTACCATGGGAGGAATTAACCGCTTTACTATAATAGCGTTGTTAATTACTTAATTAGATAACTATTTTATTAGATCATTGCTATGGTACCTTAGGGGTAAAGTGGTTCTGTTACCCACCCGGGAGATCTAAACACCCACTTTTGAGCAGTTACGGGCCGTGCAGGTGCGTCCGTGCTGTGAGTGCTGTTGCGGGCCGTGCTGCAAGTGCAAGTACGGGCCGTGCAAATGCGGCCTGTGCTGCCAGTGCAGGTATGGGCTGTGCTGGTGGGGGAGTGCAGTTGGGGGAGTCCAGCAGCATGAGCATCATGGCTCATGGAAAGCTAGATGGTATCGGGAGTAGTGGACAGGGAGAGATGGCCAGTTTAGAGCAGCTGAACACTGAGGCCGAGCAGGATGATGCAAGTGATAAACAGCCTCCAGCCCGCAAGCGGCGCGTCGAAGGCATACAGTAAGAAACGTCCGCTTTTCTGATAGAGAAAATGATACCCTGGTGTATGGTGTCATGGCTTTGTTTAGTCAACTCTATGGCCGATTAGCATGTAAGAAGATAAATAATATAAGTTAATGGTACTCATTAATAATGTAATGTATCTAAACTGTTTATCACAAAAAAGTTTCACATTTATTAATGTACTATTGAGATGTTAAACACATATGCTATAACTGAGGTGTGCTGCTGATGTATGTACACATTTTTTTTTCTAACGAATGCGCACTTTAAATAGACAAATGGAGGCCTGTAACTACATGCAAAGTTTGGTGGTGACACAAATTCTCATACTATCTGTTACAACATCCCTTTCCTATGCTACAATAGTTAATATACTTGCAGAAATGATAAAATCACAGTAGTTAAATGTACAGTAACCTATAGTCATGTATTTATAGAACATTTCATATACTGTATTCACGCAGCAAAAATTAAAAGCAGGCACAAAACCCAGCTCTGGGCCGACATCTGTACATCTGTGTGTGCATGTGGAATACAACCAAGAACACCACAGACCTGCAAGAAAAGGTTTGGAGATATAAAGCATAGCTGAAAAGAAAAATGTCTAAGGCTAGTCAACTCGCATGTCAAACAGGAGGCGGTCCTCGTATGAGAAGAAAATGTACAGTATAATGGACCACCAACTAGTCTTTGGTATTGGCGGGCACAGGGACATCGGGCCTAGTGATCCTGAGAATCGAAGACGTGAGTACTATGACATGAAATACATTTGTAATTTAGACATAAATACAGTGATTACAAGGCAATCATTAATACATAGTTAAACAATTCACTGTAGTTTCTCTTATGCTATAACTCATCTAATATTTTGACATGTCATTATGTTAACTTTTGTACATTCCTGGTTGTTCTTTAACTGATACACATATACAATTACCTAAATAAATGTGTGTTTACACTGGATGTAGCAATATCTGTGGCTGCATGAATATTTATAAATTAGTTATATGGTCATGTGTGGCCCAGTGTAGGTTTAGCACCAAAACATTTTTGAGAGAGACATCTGATCTGTCATCCAAAAAATACAATAGTAGTGTCTGTGTATATATACATACTGTATACTCACTGTATAACATTGTTGCAGTGATAGGAGGTCTGGCACAACAAATGACTGAAGTACAGTACAGGCAGTTTGATAAATTTCACTCGATATTAATTCATATATGGTTGTTATAGAAAACATTCATGCATAATAAATCATCCGTTACTGTATAAAAAAATAGGTAAAAACAAATGTGAGAAATCATTTTAGACCAAAAACAAATGCAAACGTTCTTAACATGTACTACACAACTCTTACAATAATAACACAAGTATGATGTCTATATGCAGCTGAAATGTTTTTATCAATGTGTACATTTATAGGTAACATGACATTACTTATTTTACAGATGTCGACATCTCCATTCCAGAGATAGAAGATCATGTGAATGGAAGTATCCAAATACAGAAAAAGTTACAACTTGTACATACTCTTTACACATGCTGTACACATGAATTAGACACTTAGCTACATGACGTTGGGACTAGTGTTATGAGACAGTATACTGTGCATGATAATTTGATGAGGTTATATGTCTAAACAATTGTTATATATTATTCACAACTATCGACATATTTTATATATCAAACAAATTATTATTGTAATTTGTAATTAATGAGACATTTAAAAAATACTGTTTGCAGAAGGACAGCTTCAAGAGCTGAAAACTCAAATAGCTGGTCTTTCATTGGGTGATGCCACGAAACGGCAGTCGCAAGAGGAGACCATGGAGAGCGAACTCTGTGTCCCCACTGACTTTTTGAAAGGCTGCACCCGTCCTTGATGCCCACGTTCCTTATGTCTCTGCCCTTGCATTTGGGTTGAAAGCACCCATTCAGAGGTTCCTTGCAGCACCCAATGTACCTGTGGAGTACCCTCTGCCCGCTGACAAACCACCAGAGGTGGGTCACCTTGAGTCCACTTTTCATCAAGGCCTCCGGGAAGAGCCTGGAGGATCGTCCGGAGAACGCTCTCGAGAGGGGGGAGTAATGTCCGGGTCACCTAGACCTCCTGCCTAGCCATAGCTTCTTTGTCCACCGGGTGTGCTGCTGCCTTCTGTTTGCTCTTGGTTCCTCTGTCTGTCTGTCTTCTTGTTGCTCCTCTCTCTGTCTTATAGTTTTGCTTCCTGTCTGTTTCCCTTGCCTTTGTTTCAAGTCAGACTCCTATTGCACATGCCTCTGTCTCCGATCCTTATCTGTTCCTGTACCCATCTGTATTTGATTCTGTTCTTAGTAAAGGCCCTTGCTGGTAATCTGGCTTGTCCCTGTTTGTTCCTTGCTCCCCGGTCTCAGTCCCTGCTCCCCGGTCTCAGTCCCTGCTCCCCGGTCTCAGTCCCTGCTCCCAGGTCTCAGTCCCTGCTCCCCGGTCTAAGTCCCTGCTCCCGGACCTGTCCTGCCCCGCCTGTCCTGTTCCAGTCTCCTCGTTGCCAACCTCTGCTTGTTACCTGACTGCGCTTACTTCCGCCTGCCTCGGACCTCTGCTTGTCATCCGACTGCGCTGTCTGCCGCCTGCCTTGGACCCTTTGATTGTGACCCCTACTACGCTCCTGCTGTTCCGGCCACCGAGATCCTACCCGCCACAGGAGTCTCTCGTGACACATTGAATGTTTAAAAAAAATGTGTGATGTGATGCTGCGCAGCGGACAGCTGCAGAGAGGAGAGCACGTGTACACAACCCTATGAAGTGAGGAGAGAGCTGAGAGCAAAGAGGAGAGCGATCTAGATGCTGGTAAGTCCTCGCACTGCAAAATGGAGGTTTTCAAATCTCGGGAGCCATGCTCAGATCGTGTTATTAGCGGATTCGCATTGTAGTGGATCACGCTAAAACTGGGTTGAGCTGTATATGACTCCATGAGAGTTATAGATGTACACATGGGGAAAAGTGAAAACACATTTATGATATCCTCAATCAGATAATCCATAGAAATGAATATATATATATCATGGTCCTAGATGATTGAAATAATGATCTGTCAATTCTTATATGGCTTAAGTTGCTAGAATCTATAATGCTATTTACTCTTGCATGGTTTACCAACATATTTAATTACAGATTGTGAGGACTCAGGAGTCGCGCGGCCCTCCGTGCTCTCCCGCATGACGCCGACGCATGTGCAGCCTCTCATCCTTTGTTCCGGCACCCGTTGCCGCTCCCCCAGAATCCCGCGCACTCACGCGTGCCTCCTCGCACATGCGCAGGGCTTTCCCCGCTGGAGCGGCGCCCTGTACATGCGTGGCGCGCATGCGCGTTGGATTGGTCCCTGGTCACGTTGCGCGTCATCGCCGCGTGACGCTCCCAAGCGACGTGTCAAGCAAAATCAGCTTTTAACAGCCTCACCTGCCATAGCATCTTCCCAGCCTATCGCTGCCCCTGCGGAGGCCGCGCCTCAGCTCCACCACCCTTGGGGATTGATTCGTTCTGCCTATATATGGCTGAGCATAAATTCTTGTTCCCTGTGCTTACCTCTCCTGTCTGCTAGATCCCTGCCTTGCCTTGCCTTGCCTTGCCTTGTGTTTTCCCATGTACCAATCCGGCTTGCCTCTGGACTACCGCTTTTCTGGACTACTGATCTCGGCTTTCCTCGACCATCTGTCACTCTCCTACCCTGACCCTGGCTTACCTCCATCTACGATCCGGACGTCTCCAACACCGATCTTGGCTATACTTCCATCTACGATCCGGACCTCTCCTGCACTGACCTCGGCAAGTATACGACAACTCTGATTTCTCCTACCCCGACCTGGCTGCCAAGACCACTCTACATTGCGGACGCGACCCCTGTGTCTGTGGCTGGTGTTTGCCCATTCCCATCTCAGTACCCGGGTCTCGTCTAGTCTGTGGTGAGCATGGCGTAATAGTATGCTTAGCACCACAAACATAGACCCCGCTGAGGTGGGAGTGATGGTGGCATCTCATGCCGCTATGTTCCTCAAACTTGAGAAGTAACTAGAGCAGTCTGTCCGTCATATGGACTCCCTACGGAAGGACCTTCAGACACTCTAAGCTCAGGTTCAACAGTGTGACGGTAGCTTTGAGACAGGCTATTAATAATACACACCAAATATAACTGGGTTGAACTGGACGAAGCTTAGATATGATAAAATATAATTTATTCCTTGAAAAAGGTGAACACAACAAGATATACAAATAACAAACAAAATATGACACTTACTTAAAGGTTAGGACAAGAAAAGCCATCAGGATACAGGATGGGCCATTCCTTCCATAATTCAGGTTTAGATGTAGACATCACAGCAATACATGAAGATCATGAAGACCATACATGAAGACATTTGAGTAAGGGATGACTCTTGTTTAAATAACATTTCAACCCCCTCTCTTACAACCAAGGCACCGAGCTGGCTAGAAAAAAATATCTTTGAAGGAGACTTTGGCTTCCCTTGTAAGTGTGAAGACCGACACTTAAAAACACTCAGCCCCTTTGTTCTTGCCCTTAGCATAAACAATCAGGACAGTTAGCTTTTGATCTCCGGGCTATGTTAATTCCTCAGGATGCCCTTCCTGCCCTATTTAGCATAGCAGATGGAGTCTGCATTTTTCAGAGCAGATCCAAAATCCCAGATACACTTTAATACGTACCAATTTTAAAAATACCCGGTTGTGGTAGGTGCAGCGGGTCCAAACTTTCCAGACCTTAATGCCGGAAGTGGTACACTATAGGGTCCAAATTGAAGCCCGCTACGACCTTCGTAACCGGAGTTATACAAATACCACATAAACCATTTCATATTTTATTATAAAAATCTCCGCTAAAAAGAAATCTCAGATTTTCACTAAATCCCCATTGAAAACAACAGGCTCCGCCGCCATGGGTTTCAATGGAGCAACTCCGCCGTTGTAGTCAATGGAGTTTCCCGCCATAGACTTTCAATGGAGAAACCGCCGCCATTGAAGTCTATGAGAAAAACCACAAATCTTTACATTCGTCCACACTCCGTCTGGTTGGTCGGAAGGGGCTGGGAAGGGGCATGCATTAAAGCCAGAACCTTGGCTACATGCCACCCAAATCCCATCCCTCTGGTCATTCCAGAACCGGAGATATGGACTTATATTTTTTATCATTTTACACTTAGTAGTTTTTTCGCCACGCGACTTTTCCCCATTGTAATCAATGGCCGGCTCCGCCATAGACAATGCATGGCGCACGCCGCCATTAGATTCAATGGTGCGACCCTCCTTCTCCGCTCGACCCCTTACGGGGGTCTCTCATTCCTGGACCCGGTGTGGATCGTGTGTGGGGGTTCCTAGGAGCTAGGGACAAAAATAACTTTATTCCCAGGGGCCCTAGAACTTAAGATTCCCACACCAATTGTCGTTGAAATAGACCGTAGTGATTAAACTCTTTTCAAAGACATTGTATCCGCTTTTGCGGTCTGCGGTTTGGATGGCTGCCAACCTGTTCCTCGAGGCCGGCGTTGAGGAATCTCCATTGAAGTCAATGAGCCCATTGACTTACAATGGGAAACCGCCGCTCCTCCTCTCGGACGCCACCTGCTGGTCGTCGCTGGAAAACAGGTCCAAACCCGCTACTTCTGCCATTAGAATGCATGGAGTCTCAATGGCGACTTATGGAAGGCTGCAAAATGGAGCCTGCAAAAGCGGGAAAATTACACAAAGGGCTATAATCACTATTTTAATATTAACCCCTTCCCTCCCGCATCAACCCTAGTGTATGTGTGAGGGCAAACACCAGGATAACACATTAAATTTACACAGGGGAATAAACATTTGGATACTGAAGCAAGGCAAAACACATTACTGGACCTCAGTCCAGTTAACCCCTTGCTTCCCAGATGAGAGTAGAGGGTGGCCAAATGGGGGTGTAACCCCTTTAATCCCGGGCCAAATCCTCTCTATCATGACAAACAGGTTAACCCCTTGTCGTCCGAGCCACGACTTCCCACTCCCAACTGGTACTTCGTAGATCCCATAGAATGTCGTGTGTTCCTCAACCAATGCCTTATCCAGTTTGAGATGACGCCCTCCAGATTCCTTACGTCTTGGTCCAGGGTAGCCTATATAATTTCATTACTCACCGACGATGCATTGGCCTGGGCCTCCCCCATCTGGGAACAGAGAAGGGACCTCACACAAGACATTGGACAATTCACTAAAGAGTTCAGACGTGTCTTTGATACCCCAGGTCGCAAAACCACTGCCGCTTCCTCCTTTTTTCTAATTTCTCAGGAGAATCGTTCCGTGGTCAGGTATGCATTGGCATTCCGGACAATCGCCTCTGAGACAGGATGGAACAACGAGGCCCTTTCTTCTGCCTTCTGGCAGGGACTCTCGGAAAAACTGAAGGATGAACTCGCCGCACAAGAGCGTCCAGCCGACCTGGAGGAGCTCATCGCCGTCTGCATCTGGGTGGACCAGCGCCTGCAGGAAAGAGAAGCTGAGCATTCTCGCCATCGTCAGGTACCCAGCAGATCTTCCTTTGTCCTCCCCTCTTTTTCGGAGGTTGCTGCTGTCGATGTTCCAGAACCCATGCAGTTAGGAGGCAACAAGCTGTCCGTCTCGGAGAAACAGCGCCGCGGCGCATCCGGTCTTTGCCTCTATTGCGGCAATACTGGTCATATAGCTCTTCGCTGCCCTCTCAAATCGGGAGGCGGCCGACCCCAACTAAGTTCCAGAAGAGTCTCCATGGGTACACTCTCTAACTCCTCTATTTCCAAGGAATCTTTACCCAACAGAATCCTGATCCCGGTATCCCTTCAGGGCCCGGGTTTTGCGGTTACCACTTCGGCCTTCATCGACTCCGGTTCGGGAGATAACTTTGTCGATCAAGACTTTGCCACTAGGAACAACATTCCACTTGGAAAAAAGAAAACTCTGGTGGGATTGGAGATGGACGTCCGCTGCAACCGGCCTTTATCATCCTACAAACTGTTGACCTTTCTCTTGTGTGCGAACAGACCCACAGGGAGGTGATTTCCCTGGACGTCATCCACTCCCCGTCTGTGGAGGTCATCCTGGGTCTTCCTTGGCTGCAACATCACAACCCACACATCAATTGGGATAAACTAAGGCCTATCTCATGGAATACCAAATGCTCCACGACCTGCGTTACACCACCTCAGAAAATCTGCAGCATGGAAATGCCCGTACAGGTACTGAGCACTTTACCGGACTACTATTCTGAATTCAGGAACGTTTTCGATAAAGCCAAGTCAGAGACACTTCCCCCCACGTCCCTTCGACTGTCCCATAGACCTCTTGCCGGGTTCCATCCTCCCCAGGGGATGCTCCTATCCCCTCTCTCCCCCTGAGACCAAGGCCATGTCTGACTACATCCAGGAGAATCTTCAGAAGGGTTTCATCAGAAAATCCTCTTCACCGGCAGGGCCAGGGTTCTTTTTCGTCAAAAAGATAGATGACACCCTTCATCCGTGTATTGACTATCGGGGCCATAACAAGATTACCATAAAGAACCAATATCCCCTACCGCTAATATCTGAATTGTTCGACCGTCTTCAAGGTTCTACCATTTTCACAAAATTAGACATACGTGGAGCATATAATTTAGTGAGGATACATCGGGGCGACGAGTGGAAGACCGCCTTGAACACAACGGACGGCCATAATGAATATCTAGTTATGCCATTTGGCCTGTGTAATGCCCCCGCGGTCTTTCAGGACTTTGTAAACAAAATATTCAGAGATCTTCTCAACAACTTCCTTATTGTCTACCTCGACGACATTTTGATTTTTTTCAAGTCTCTTTTGGAACATATTGAACAGGTCAAGCAGGTACTACTACGCCTCTGACAGAACCACCACTATGCCAAGCTGGAAAAATGCCACTACCACCAAACCTCTACTACCTTCTTAGGATACATTATCTCCGATTCTGGTTTTTCCATGGACCCCTCTAAACTGAAAGCTGACATGGAGTGGCCACTTCCTAATTCTCTCAAGGGCATTTAG
Organism: Ascaphus truei; assembly: GCA_036426205.1. Taxonomy (NCBI): domain Eukaryota; kingdom Metazoa; phylum Chordata; class Amphibia; order Anura; family Ascaphidae; genus Ascaphus; species Ascaphus truei. The sequence continues at coordinate 164,286,494 of CM071568.1, read as the reverse complement.
ACATTTCTGGGCTTTGCCAATTACTATAGAAGATTTATCTACACATTTTCTTCCTATCATGGCTCTTACCAAGGAAGGAGCCGACGTTGTGTCTTGGCCTCCTGAAGCAATCCTGGCCTTCGACGTCTTGAAGAAACCCTTTAGCTCTGCTCTGATCCTGATTCACCCCAATCCTAAACTCCCTTTCACCCTACAGGTGGATGCTTCTGACATTGGAGCCGGCGCCATCCTATCCTAAAGAAAGTCTCCTTCAGCCAAGTTGCACTCTTGTGCTTTCTTTTAAAAAAAAATTCTTCTGCACAACAGAACTATGACGTGGGCAACAGAGAACTACTAGCTATCAAACTCGCCTTGGAGGAATGGAGGCATCTATTAGAGACGGCGAGTCCAATTACCATTTTGACGGATCATAAAAAACTCATGTATCCGGAGAGCGCTAAACGCCTGGCTGCCCGTCAGGCTCGCTGGTCTCTTTTTTTTTTCACGTTTCAACTATATCATCTCCTTCATACCCGGTTCCAAGAATCTTAAGGCTGATGCCCTTTCCTGCCAATTTCTATCAGAGACCATTCTCCCCTCTAAGCTCATCATATCCGCCAACTCGTTCGACATACTAGACGACATTCTGCGAGATCAGACCAACATTCCAGAGAGTCTGGAGGCTCTGGACGGTTGTCTCTTTGCCGCACCACCCTTTCGCAGGAGAATTTTGGAGTGGGGTCACTCTTCAAAGACTGCCGGTCTTCCTGGTTCTATAAGAACTTCTGATCTTATCTCACGGACGTTCTGGTGGCCCAACATTCAAGTAGACGTAAAGGAGTTTTTCAAGGCATGCACCACATGTGCTCGGAACAAGGTCCCTCTCAGCAAACCCCCTGGACTCTTACACCCCCTTCCCATTCCAGATCGCACCTGGAACCATTTGTCAATGGACTTCATTGTGGAACTACCAATTTCCAGGGGCATGAACACTATCCTCGTGGTCATCGACCGCTTTTCAAAACAGGCACACTTTGTCCCTCTCAAAGGGCATCTGGACTCACCCACACTGGCATATAATTTTTGCAGAGAGATCTTCCGCCTTCATGGAGTTCCCTCAACCATCGTTTCTGACAGGAGTTCCCAGTTTCTTTCTAAATTTTGGCTGGCTTTTTAAAAAAAAAATGGTCATTTCCTTGCATTTCTCATCTGGGTACCACCCCCAGACTAACGGTCAAACAGAGAGGACCAACCAGTCGTTAGAGCAGTACCTGCGCTGCTTCATCACGGATACCCAGGATGACTGGACAGACATTCTTCCCTGGGCAGAATTCGTCCACAATTCCTTACGGAATGAATCCACACAAGCCTCTCCTTTCTTTGTGAACTATGGATTTCATCCTGCACAGCTACACATCACCCCTTCCTCTTCAGGGGTTCCAGCAGCAGACAACTGGATCCACACCTTGCAAGATTCATGGATCAAAATTCAGGAGAATTTGAGAAAAGCTTCCTCTAGACAGAACTTACAAGCAGACCGCCACCGCCGAGGAACTCCAGAGCTATGGCCAGGAGACAAGGTATGGCTATCTTAAAAAAAATACATTTAAAGGTTCCCACTCTCAAACTAGCACCAAGATTTTTGGGCCCTGTAAGAGATGTGTGCAGAGGTAAAAAAATGGAGACCGTTTTTAAGGTGAAATTAAAATAAGGCTTTATTGCGCCTGTCCCTTTAATACAGCAAAACATGTGAAATAGTGAGCCAAACAAAACCTGCTCCACTTTGGCATATAAGTATCCTTATATTCCAGCCCTTTTTAACTGGGTGGCTACCCAAGCTATTCATCAGCCCAAGTCATATAGATATATATAGAACACAGTCATTGGAAAATAAAGTCTTATCTGTTTGCAGGGTTGCTGCCTTTTCTCCGGATAATCAGCATCCAGGTTTAGAAGTCTTATTTGTCAGCTCCAGACATCTGTGTTTCCTCGGTCAGTCTCATCTGTGAGACTCAGGAACCTCTGCTCTGTTTCCTAGTTCAGTTCACGTGTGAGCTCAGGAGTCTCTCTTCCTGTCTCAAAGGCAGGCTTTTCTAACAAACCTCTAATCAGCCAGGTGGTGTTGGTTAATTGACTACCAGCAGTTAACCACCACACTGCTGGATTAGAGGCACATTTTTGACCAGGGACAAGTCCCCTGTTACATACCTCCCCTGTTTGTGGGAAGCTCAGGCTTGACACAGCCAAAGCCCATCCTTCCACTCTCATTCGAGATCTTTCTGTGACTTAAATGAGAGTGGATGGAGGAAGAGAACCCTCAGTCCCGCTGGGATTGATGCCCTTTCTTCAGTTTATTTGTGTCTCTTCCCGAAGATGCTTGAGCTTAGCACTCCTCAGTTGCTTGAGGAGGACTTTTCCCAAATATTGTCTTCTTTCTGAGTGCGTGGTCATGAGATTTCCCTTGTGTCAGGTGCTCCTCTTTTTGTAGATAAACTGTATGGCGACCGTTGTAGAACAGTTAGGACTAGCCCTTTGAGTTTTCCGCCCTGGAAGCTGTCTTTCAGCACTTCCTCTACTCAACGGAGTTGCCAGTTCAGCTTCTTTGGGATTTAGTTGCACTTCCACCTTCCTTTCCAGAGAACATCCTATCTTCTCAGCTTCACCAGCTAGGGATTTTTCTGGTTTTGATTAGGCACGTATACCTTTTTGTGTTGCCTGTTGGGCCGCTGAAGGTTTATCTAGTGCTTGCTTAGGTAGTTTAGACTTTGCAGCCTTGTTTTTTAGGTGAGCGGTGTTCCCAGCTCTCACTGTACCCTTTTTTCTTTGGGTTTTTGTGACTGTGGGATACTGATGCTTGGTCAGGGTCAATACTTGTCCTTGTAGTACTGTAACCTCATCCGTGAGAGATCCCTGTTTTTTGAGTGCGTCTTGCAAGTCTCTTCTCAGGGAATTTATCTGCGCACTTTGCTTTCTCTGAGTTTGTATCAGTGTCTCCTTCATATTCTGGAGCTCTGTAATTTTTGTCGTCAAGGTTGCCGCTGCGTCTGTTTTCTCCTTGGTGAAATGACTCAATGGGATAGAACAGACTCTCTGTCTCTCCAGCTCTTCTCCAGTTTCTGGGCCTTCTCCCGCTCCCTCTCTTATAGAGTCACCTGGTATCGAAGCTCCGCCTCCAATGATGCTCTGGTGACATGCAGCGTGGCCTTTAGCTCCTCATACTGCTCTGTGGGGGGCAATGGGTATTCAGACGTTCCTGTAGCACTTGTATCTCTTGAGCAACCTGCAGATTTTCTTCCTGCAGAGTTCGCTGCTTCTCCTTGGCATTCTGGAGTTGTGTATGCAGACCTTGCAGTTGGTTCTGTAGTCGGTGCTCTGCTTCAAACTTTTCACCTTCCAGAAGTTTCTTTATTTTTTCCAACTCGTGGAGCTTTTTATTCTTTCCATTGACGTGGTCTGTCAACTCAGAATTTTCTTTTTTTAGTCTTAAATTTTCTCTTTTTTCAGTCTCTGTAAAATTCAGGGCCTTCTTGTAGTCCGCCTTCCATTTTTGCACTTCTGCTTGGAGACTGACTGTCTCCTGGCGTGAGGTTTCCTTCTCTGCTTGAGGGTCTGAAGCTCCTTCTGAGAGACTTTGAGACCTGTATTAAGATTGACAATAGTTTCTTTAGAATTGTCCAGCTCCTCAGCGAGACTGTGAAGTTCCTTTTTGGAGACTTCCAGTTTTGTGCGGCAAGTGCCGATCTCGTGGTGTGAGGCATCCAGTGCTGTGCAAAGTGTATGAACCTCCTTCTGGGATAAGTCCACCTCTGTCCGGACACTGTTGACCTCTTGTTGTGAGGCATTCAGGTCTATGCGGAGAGACTTCCACCTCTCTATGGCACTTGCGAACCTCTTGCTGAAAGACTGTAATCTCTTTCAGTGCCTCCTCATATTTTTGCTTCAGATTAGCAGTCAGTCTATCATATTTGCTCTGTTTTTCATCCATGACTGTAATAGTAGCATTTGCTGTATCTACATCTGTCCTTAAATCCTCCAAGTCGGTCCCAGATTCAGAGTACATTGCGAGAAGAGTCTTCTGTAGCTCAGCATTATCTTCCCTCTCCAGTTTCAATTGTTCCCGGAGCAGATCACAGTCACGCCTGGCAATTTTCAGGACATCTTCAGGGCTGGTCAAGGGATCGTCACTCATTGGTTCCGGCTCCGCTTCACTGGTATGGTTAGTTGAGAGATTCTTACTATTAGCACCGGACAGACACTTCTTTGGGGTACACGACTTCTGCCTTGGGCCCTCTGGATATTCGGTCATCCACGGGACAAATTGTCCATTTTCTCTAGGCTGCAGAGCCTCTCGGACCCCCTTTTCCTCCACGGGATCTGCAGATTTGTCTGTTCCTTCCACGGTAAGTGAATACCCTTTTTGTTTTTGACGACTCCATCCCGTCAGGGATACTAGGGTCTCCGTATTTATTTGAAATTTTAGCAGCTTCACTGGATCCACCATGCTTTTCTTGCGATTGTATTAGCTGGGGTATATATTCGGTGATCTGCTGCTCTGTCACACCCCCATTATGCAAACATGACCCATTTTTGATGCCTTCTCCATTTGCAAAGGTATTTTAGCTTCCTCAATCTCACAGATATTTGGTGGTTTATAGCATATTCCCACAAACATTTTCTTTATACGTTTACCTCCACTGCTAATTTCTATCCACAAAGTATCTACATTTTCATAATTCCCTTCATAAACATCATCCCTTACAATAGGTTGCACCTTGCACCACACACATCCATAAAACCTGAGGTAACCAATTGTTCGTTGGTTCTTTCACATTTAACAATGCACTCAGTGCCAATCTGTTCATCAGATTTTGTGCTTTCTGAAATTAAACATTAGGTTTTTTCGGAATTCAGTCTTTAGGGACAGGGTCATTCTTCACGTTGTGCCAGTACTTGTTTGCTATCTGCTTAATCTTGCCTGTCTCTCTGTTATAATTGGTGAGAAAGGCTGAATCAAAGTTATTTTCTTTCTCTGACTTCGGTTTCTTATCTTTCACCTTAATTAAATCCATCCTATCAAGCGAACAGATTTTGTTCAAATCTTCCTTTACCTTAATCCCCTGATAGTCTCTATCCAGAAACCTATTTTAGAATAACTGAGATTGTTTGTTAATTTCCTCTTTTTCTGTGAAGTTGCTCTTTAGTCTGGCAACTCATCTGCACAATAAAGATGTTACTATCAACCGGTTTAAAATAATTGTTTGTCTTTAGTGTATTGTACAATATATATGGTGAAGTCTAGAAAATCGATTTCTGTGTGAATTTAAATTCACATTGTTATTGTTAATATACTGTAGGATACAGTATGAACTCCCCAGTGCTTTATTGGCCACCTCTCCAAATGAAAAACACCCAGTATATTCAGGGAAAGAAGTGCATATAAAAGTGTAATTTTGGTAGGGTAGGACCTACTGAAATTATAGCGTGACGTGGTTGCAGGCTTTAAATATTTTGGTCAAAGATTTGCACTAAATGACCCATATTTATGAAGAAAGAATGTAGATAAAATACATTAATGTACAAAATATGTTTTCATATTGGATGTAGCTTTGGGGCCATTGTGTGTGTATATATATATGTGTGTATACATATAAAAAAAATAAAAAAAAAATATATATATATAAATATATTATATATATATAAAACTATAAACACAGGTGCCATGTAAGACAATGTTAGCGGGTATGTCTGACTAAATAGACTAAATGTACATAACAGTGGATCCGTGATAAAATGGAAATTGAATCCGAGTCCGATGTTGGTAGGAACCTAAGAAATTATGAAAGAGAACCAATATAGTGAAACATAGTAATACTGGTTTATATGCGTAAAAGGTAGATGGCTACTTACAATGTAGCAGACAATATCAGCATTGTGGATAAAATCCCTGCACGGTCAAGGCGGTGGAAGTCGGCGTCTGTGCCTCCACGCTGTTATATCACGGAAACTCCGCTCGAATCTAGAGCTCCAGCTCTCGTTGTTTTTTTCCTCTTGTCATGTTAAGATAACGACAGGGGATTCTGGGGAATCCGTCAGCTGTGATAGTCCTGCAGCTTGTATTGTTGCCTGTGCTGCTGGTTCACTGATTGCACGGCATAGATGTATCAAAGCCGTCTAATATGCATAAGGTTAAGACAAAAATCTCAACCCTACCCGTTTAGTTTCAGACAGAAACTTTCTAAGGGGTTATTGGATTATTTGAAGACGATATCTCTTTGTCAACTGAATGATGATTGTGGCTGCTCTTTCTGATGAACTTTCATACCCCACTATGATGTTTCTCCATCTCTTGCTAATGATGAAGCCTCTCTGTTACACCAAATATCATCATACACCCTGGATTACACAAAAGCCTTACACTATCTACTGAATGTTAGTGGAGAACTCGGAAAACCAGCACACCAAGCACCACTTATTCTAATGGCAAACATCACAAATGTACAACTTGCAAACAACTACTCAAAAGTCTATTTATACTGTTAAACTCTTTAGCAGGTGATATTCAACTTAACCAAGGCCCTCCATTGCCAACTCTGTCCCATACCCCTGACAATACCCCTTTCAAATTCCAAAAAGGTCTATCTGTCGCCCATATAAATATCCGGAGCCTGCTGCCCATCTGGATGAACTATGGGCATGGGGCTTTATGCATAAACCCAAAGCCATCATTCTCAAAGAAACATGCCTAACTCCAAAAACCCTCAATGTAACTTTTGCCATTCAGGGATACTCCATTTCTAGGAAAGACAGGTCAAAGAGAGGAGGAGGGGGTGTTATTATATATTGCAGATACCTTACAATTTACGCTGCTACATTGACCCCTAAGCCCACCTCTTTTGAAATCCTATATGGTAAAATCTGCTTCCCCTTTTCTAAGACCGTTTTTACTGCTAGCATCTACCGCCCCCCTAAAGCCCCACTACAATCCCTGACTGTTGTCACCAAGTTTATTGGCTCAATTTCTTCTGAATGAGAAGAGTGAGCTACTAATTCTTTGAGATTTCAACTACAATTGGCTCGATCCTAAAAACAAGAAAATCAAGATACAACTCAAGTCACTTAAACTAATGCAACTATTTTCCCCAACCCACATGCACAAACCTAAAATCTCACAACCATTCCTTGCTAGAGTGGATACTCTCCTCTAGTTCCAGCAGAATCTTATCCTCTGTCATGCTACCTGACATTTTCAGTGACCATGCAATAGTGTACTGTGTAAGGAAAATCAGACCACCCCAATCAAGCCCTAAAGTTCTCCTCACTAGAATATTTCTAAACTTTAACCCACAACAGTTTCTAGCTGATCTTACCAGCTGCCTTTGGTACAGAATAGACTTAATTCTCAACCCCGATTCTGAACGCAACTATTTCCAATCAGTGTTCTTAAAACTCTGTGATACCCATGCTCCCCTATGCAGAATATGTGGGGCCCACCTTCCGTGGGTTACAACTGACCATATATACCTCTACCATCTGAGTTTCAGAATTGATAGAACACAATATTACCATATCCGGGTGCTGGCCTAATGGCAGATTGGAGTGTCATACCTAGGAGGGTACTGACTGGATCACATGCTGTTGGTGTGATGCCTGTCAGTACCTGGACCTTCCCTGTTATGGGGCAGGGTTACAAACCCCTCCCCAGGTATAAAAGTTATCACTCCACTAAATTGTGTCTGGCTTCCCTCCCTCTATGGAGTGGAAGAGATTCCACCTTGCCCCATCAGGGGGTAAGTAGGTTAAGGATTGGCTCTTGGGACCTCAAGCCCCTGGGGTCTGATCCAGGGAAGATGGAGGAATTGGAAAATGCTGTATCTACCTCAATAAATACCAGTTTTACCATCACTGGCATGATTGTGACTATGAAGGAGGAGTGCTTGTGGGGACAACTTCTGTCCTTGGCAGGAGCCCTACGAGATGGAGGCGCTGCACTATGAGACCTGATGCTGAGAACCTGCCCTGTTGATACTCCTTAATACCATCTGCGGAGCATTAAACCTTCTGTGAACCTATAGGTGTGCACCACCACACCAGTAACACGAGGCACTTATCCAGGAAGAGCAGATCTCACTTTTGGGGGGGTTGGATAAGGGTGCTACATATAATATTATTAATTACATAATATATTGAAATTGCAACCTTTGTTTTACCTTTTAGAGTGGATCTGTTACAACATTAGACCTATATTTATTTAGTTTACTTATGACTGTTTAACATTAAATTTCATATTTGTTTAATATTTACTCCTTCATTGTTAAAGAAATAATGTTTTAGATTGAAATTAATCTTAGAGTATAATTATAGCATAACATTTTCAATAGGGAATGCTTTGCTTCTATATAACAGAATCGGTTAATCGTGAGAAAAATAATATGAGATGGAGAGGAGAGAATAATTGAGAGTTTCGTGAACTTGTGTGACTTGTGAAAATTCCATAACTCTTTTACTATTACTCACTGTTAATAAAGGAGAAAATAGTAGCATTATGGGGATACATGGTTTTTGCCATGCCAAACTTGTCTCAAGACATTTTGTACAGTGTCCAAAGAATTTCCATTTCATGGCAATAGAACATGTCTAATCATCTATTCGTGGCGGTAATAGATTGAATCTCCTGAACAAAAGGGAGATGTTTTGGATGTTTTCCTTGGATACACTTACAGTAGTTCCACTGGGATCAATGTCGACTGGGAACTTCAACACTTTCTGCATTCATATATCCTTGTATGATTGTGTTCACATTTTGATGTACTCTCCCTGATTTCATATGTTTTTTCATGTTCATTGGATCTATTCTGGAGTAATTATCTTTTATAGTAGAGGATCATTTAATATAAGACTCTAGTTTAGTTTCGCAGCATCACTTTCAGTTTCAGCATTAATATATAGATATCTTTATTTCTTTCTGAAATTCTAATATTAGACCACTTTCATGGTTATTATCTGGTAGGATAGTTCTTTATATAGGATTTCTAGTTTAATCTTGCGGTAAATAAGTTTTTACATATGGATATCTTCATCCTTTGGAAACTACAATAATGAATCTCCTCTAGAGCCAATATGGTATTATACATATCCATCTCTGGGTTTTATTAGAGATCATCATAGATTATTTTTTTCTCTATTGATTTATTATTTATCATTCGATATGCCAGGGAATGGATGAGTATATACCATAGTGTCATTATTATTTGTTTGACATAATAGTTATTAAATCGATTTAGTTTTTAATTATTTTACAATAATTTCTAATATGTATTTTGGCTTTAGTTATGGCTTTAGTTCATTTTTTATGTTTCAGTCGGTGGCTATTTGTTGCGTTGCATTTATATATATTTTTTTTTTTTAATAGCATTGTTGAATTCTTATATGCACATCAAATTTATATTAGATATACTTTCTTAATGTTTTGTGTACATCAAGTCTATATCAGATACACTCTTTCATTTATGAGTGTGTTTGTAAATATATAGACATATTTTAAAGGTATATTTTTCTCATAGATATAGAATATTCTATAATCCAAATTATATGCATGCTCCGATTAATTTTGCCACTGACATAATATTGTTATATTTTCCACAGGTACAGATTATTTGTTAATACAATGTTACCTGGTTCAGGATTTATATTTCAGCGAGGTGTTGTTTTTATGTTCAGAATTCATTAATGTTTTTATATTTTATGTTGGCTATGGGATAATGTCTGATATATTCTAATGTGGACATTTATTTTGTTCCTTATATATAATTTTTTGGACATTGTCATAACTATCCCATATCCAATTTTCATCATGTTTGTTTACATACCCGCAGTACCTTTGTCCCGTGCAACACATCCCCCACCTGTGATTGGGAAGGGAGGAGGTTACATCAGGTGTGGGGCGTTTTTCTATCTTTCAATGCTGATTGGACATGGGTCGGGAGTACTGTGGGCATTTTAGGAATTGTGTTTGTCAGTGTGTTTGTACTCTTTGATAAAGCGCGGTGACACGTGTAAGAGGTTTCACTCATGCTGTTTTTTATGTGCCATTAAAATCTTTTTTGTACGAGTAGAGAGCAGTCCGGTACACATTTTTTACCCCAAGGCAGCTGCACCGCCTCTCACCACTTCATTCTAATGCTTACTCTTACCCGGTAGGAGCACGCCGACAGTACTCGAACACCCACAGCATACAAAATGAGTAATCTCTTCTTTTTATATTCACTGTACAACGGATTACCAGTCAAAAAGTCAAGATTTTGCAGACTCATACATTTACCTTTCACGAAGGCTATTGAGTGTGCATATATGACGGCTTCCTAGGTGGTTTATGCCTAGAATCAGTGTCAATCACTGACTGCATGGGACAATTGAAACGGGTTTATTATACTGTCTGAAGGGAACTTATATTTGTACGTGTTGAATTGACCTCACAGTGTTTACAATATGGACATTCTTTGGGTAGCATCGCTGGGGGTTTTGCTCCCACTACTTCTCCTACATGACAAACTTGGAAATAAATAATTGTATGAGACATACCACTACTTTCCCAAACTTGTTTGCAAAAAGTATTTTTCTTTTCCTTGCCTCCTAAATATGTGTGCTTACAAAAGGTTTAGTCTTATTCGTCCTTCCTTTTCATGTAAATGCTGATTTGGGAAATATTTTTTGCCTGCCCTTTTATTTGAATTAGTATTGCTTATCCTCTCAGACAGTCAACTGCAATCAATAAGTAACACCTGTAAAGTTTTCTTTGGATGCCAGTGTGAATACACAGTATGAATACCATTGATATCTGTTATATCCAAGGGCTGTTCACAACTATAAGGATGAATATTGCCTTGAGACAAATGAACCCATTTGTCCTGCTCACCTCTAAAACATTAAGTTACTGTCATTGTGAAAAATGATTTCTGAGTTTGCTTTAGGTGAAATCAATGTCTAGCATATTGTACTTTTACACAAAAAAAAGTCCAAAAGGAATAAATAGACAGTTTTAGTTACATTTGATTTATATCCCTGGCCCCAGTTGAGATGTGCATGGCTAACTGCTCAACCTAAAAGCAACCACACCATACAAAGACTGACACAATGAGTTACAATAAAGATTGGGCATTGTAAATCATTCATTTTCTGTTATACATTATGATAATGAACAATATGTGCTGTGGGTGTCATTAATTTTGAAAAGTACTATTATTTGAAAGGGACTTTGCCTGAGCCCAGATCTCTAGTGAGAATATAACCTTATATTCATTATATTTGTAATGCACTATTGTGTACTATTTATTTTATAATGCCTTGTTAGCTCTGTAAGTGTGACTTAAGTCCTCTAATGATTAGTTAATGTATTAGTTCTGTCATGCAGTTTTACTTGTAGCATTATTTGCACCATTTTTTTTGTCTTTCCCTTTATTCTCCAGGCAGCATAGAGTATGGTGATGCTATTCATTACTTAAATTCATTAATTGTAAAGATGACCCTCTGCTAACTCTGTTCAGTTATTCTGTTATCAGCCCATAGTAAGTAAAATTGAACAAGATACCTCTTTAATAGAAAAATAAACTGGGTGTTTTTTGTGAGTCAGTAGATACTTTAGAAAAACCTGAGTGGATACAGGAAGATTTCTTCTTAATACAAACTTTACAAAGTAAAATATGTGTTGGCTTTTATCCTAAATGCCTAGCCAAGGATTACTTATCGTATCAAACTCTCAAACCTTTTGGAAATGTAATATTCAACTTTCAAACTAAATTTGTGTTATGTTCACATCCTCAAATGTATCCTTTTGGACTGGAATATGTGATTGCACCAGTAAATTGCTTTCAACAAGAATATTGCATCTAGGAAAATGTTAAAGTTTATATGAAGTTATCTAAACTCCTCCTCATATCGAATAGGGACCTATTACTTAAAGCAGCAGTCCCCTCCAGAAGCCTTTATGAGTTTAACTCATACAGATATATATTTAAAACCAGAGACATAACATAAAACAAAGACAGAGCTCAGTGCACATCCAGTAAAACTTATACACGGTACAGTGCCTAAATATACATGTATAGATAACTATTAAATAAAATGGTCTTTTAGTTTAACATTTTGGCCAAATTGTTGTAAGCCCCTGAGCCACTACACGGCAGACCACATCTCAAGGGTCCCTAACACTAATATAAATTCTTAATAACCTGTGCATTACCAGGAAGAATGATATATAATAAATCTGTCAAAATTAGTTGCAAAGTTGTAAGTCTGATTGAAGCTTTTATTAACCTGCACATTACCAGGAAAAGCACTCTGTATTAGATTTGTCACAATCATACTGCAAGCAAGCAAGTTCCCCTGAGAGTGGGAGATGCCATGGAGTGAGCTTTTAACCATTTAAATGCGGCAGGGAGTGTAGGTGTCCTGTATGTCATACAGATATAGCATGATTTACTGCTGCATTTGTCTCATGGATTGCGTTTGCGTCCTCGATCATTTTTTGGTTGCTCGCAGCTGACCCGCGAATGTGTCACGGCTGAGTAAATGGACTTTTAGCGTCGATTGCAATACTCCGTAGAAATTATAGTAGGTGCAAGTGTGCTAGTGTCTCTTCAATATCTAAATACAATATACCGTATCCTGTTCCTTATTCCCATTACTTTAGTACGATAAGATATAGTGTGATATGTAATGCTATTTAAATGTAACCCACCACTTATTCCCATTAAAACTTCATATGACATAAAAGTATTTTAAAATATGATTTTTTTTTAAATTAGATTCCAGTAAGGACTTTGTGAAAATGCAATAATACAAATATCTTTGCTCTACTTCCAAATGTCCAATCTTCTTCAAACGGCATCTTGTTTGGCTTGGCTGGCTCTTGAACATTTTCACTTGTAAAGAGAGAATGTTGTATAGTAATAATCAGGAAGAAATACAGTAGTGTAGTCAGGCCCTTCTCTAGGGGTAAACAGGCAAGGCAGTAATAACAGTAATGCTGCACGAAAATGGTGTTGATGCTCATCAGCCGACTAAACCTGCAAAACATGAATGAAAACAAGAATTAAACAATGTCTACAATATTACAATAATTCAATAATACAATGTTCTTCAACCACCAACTGACATCTAATTGCTGTCTCTTTTACATGTTCAAATGTAAAATACTGTAATTGTGAGATTTTTTTTTTGAGAAGAACATTATAATTAAATGCCCTTATGGAATATGCAGCAATTTACATATTTCACAAAGTTTAGTTCATAGGACAATAAAATATTACATATTCAGTGTAGGAACTGCTAAACAGAATCTACCTTGACGTGGTTGACAGGCTTTAATCATATTTTGATCAAAAGATGCAACCAAATGAAACCTTTGTTTCACAGACAGGTTCTAAATTTAAACATGTCGCTAGTATATTTTACCCCAATTTGGTAGGAGTGCAGGAATTGTTCTTTTTTTTTTTTGTTTGTTTCAATTTTTTTATTGTTTTTTGCATATAGTATTACATTGTACATTTCTGACTCTTCAAGAAAGAGTGGCATACATATACCTTTGCAGTCACATGAGATCACATAACAGATAACATTTATGTTAATATAACTTATATAACAGTATTAACTGTATGTTCCCCATACGCTTGTGGGTTGAATGAGAGTGACTTCTGGAATATAACTATGAGTTTGCCCACTCTTGGAATTCGTCAATTTTGTATTAAAGGATAGATTAAGAGAAAAGAATAGAAAGAAAGAGGGGGGAGGGGGTGGGAGGGGAATGAATGAGAGTGTAGACCAACAGTGTTCCTGCTTCTGTTCTGTTAGCCACCACGTCTCTTTTTATTTTTGTTTTTTCCCTACTCTGTTTTAGCTTAGGATGGGAACCATATGTCCCAAACTTTGTGGAATTTCTCCATTTTTTGAGAGAGTTGGGCCGAGAGAAGTTCCATTATTTTAACTTCTTTCAAACTTTTGTTTACCGTTTGTTTGGAGAGCGCATTGATGTTCTTCCAGGCCTCTGCAATTGAGCAGCGTGCGGCCGCGAGAATAAATCTAATCAGTTTGCCCACGGGGGAGGGGACCTCCTCTATAGGTTTTCCTAGTAGATATGTCACTGGGTCCAAAGGGATTCTCAGCTCCGTGGTTTCCTGCAGCATATTTTGGATATGTGTCCAAAATCTTTGTATTTTTGGGCAGAACCACCATATATGTGCCATATCTCCTCTCAGGCCACACCCTCTCCAGCAGAGATCTGGTGTGCCTGGGAAGATCTGGCTCAGCCTACTCGGGGTAAGGTACCACTGGAATAAAATTTTATATATTTTCTTTCGTGGTCGTACAGATTGATGTTTTAGCTGCCGATTCCCAGATGTCCTCCCAGTCTTCCCTATCTACTGCTGCGGCACAGTTTATTCGAGCATTTGCCCGTTCTGTGCCGCAGCAGTAGCCTGGCGCGCGCCCGAGAGTGACGGGCGCGCGCCGAAGCAGCGGAAGAGCGCCCTCCGATCGGGGCGCTCTCCCTACCGCTGCCGGGTCCGCCGGGTCCCCCGGAACCCCCTGCCGCTGTCCCGCGATCGCGGGACACCAGGGCTCCCTCGGGGAGCCCCTGGACGTGCGTGCAGGGGGCGCACGCTCCCGAAGACGCGTGACCGCGCGTCTATGACGCGCGGCACGCCGAGGGGCGGCCACTAGCAAGCCGGGAAATCTCCCGGCTTGCGGATCTGGCCGCAGTGTAATAAACTGTGTCGCCAGTGTATTTCTATCCCGAGATCTTCAGCCCATTTCAACATATAGTTATGATTTTGTGGGGTGGATGACGAAGTCAGTCCCGTGTAAATCCTCGAGATCAGACCCTTCTGGTGCACCCCCTCTGTGCATAGTCTTTCAAATTTTGTCGACAGAATCAAGTGGGCTTTTTTAGGTAAAACATTATTAAAGTTCGGATTCTTGGGACCATACCTAGAGGGCGTTAGAGCCCTGTATAGATCGGCCACTTCCTACGTCAAACTTCCGGGAGGGGAATCGACTCCTATTATAATCAAAAATGGCACCAGACAAGGCTGCCCCCTGTCCCCGCTCCTCTTTGAATTAACAATTGAGCCACTGGCATCCACAATTAGGGAGGATCAAAATATTCAAGGTATCAAAATAGGGGAGATGAAAAATAAGATATCTCTCTTTGCAGATGACATTATATTGTCTATAGCAAACCCATTGATATCCTTGCCCAACCTCCAGCTACAATTAAATCAATTTGGCAAAATATCCGGGTAAAAATCAATAACGATAAATCTGAAATACTAAACTTAAACTTGCCTTCCACAGAGATGGCAATATTACAATCCAAATTTAAATACAATGGGCTGTCAATAGTATTAAATACCTAGGACTCAAAATAACAAAATCATTCCGGGATCTCTATAAGAGTAACTACCCTCAGCTATTTGAAAAAATACAAAAAGAGGAATTGTTCTTTTGTTTTCCATATATGTAAGGCCAATCCTTTTACCAGCAGCAAACTTCAAAAAGCATGGTGATATGTTCAGTCTTCCTGAAATAAATAATGAAATAATACTACAAAAAAGTACTTAACTAAAAACATTTTCAATAAAACAGTATGTATTAGATTAACAACATTTTATGTACACTTTTGTCACGGGAGACCAGAACTTTTAACACCAAAATTACCCGGATCCTGTGATTGATCAAAGCGAGAGATAAAATAAATTGTGGTTTATTTACAACATGAACATACACAGCTTGATTTACGAAATACTATGAATTAACACTTACTGGAATGGGGCAAAACGAAATAAAATGTTCCCGGAACGAAATTTTCAGAAACAAAGTCTTGGCACCAATTCCCAGGAGCGGGGTTGGTGCACAAACAGAGCAGCGAAATAGTCTTTGGCTAGTGGCGCCGCTCGCAACCACTTTTTCTCCGCCGAAGGTACTCATTGTTCCGCCATAGGATTGGTTCTGGATTCCCTAGTTCTTACGAACTATCGACTTAGGTTACGATGGGATTAAGTTATGAATCCAACTCAGATGAATCAAACTTCCGATCGGCTGCACAGAATTTCAAAAACACCACAGTCCCATCTGTACACTCTGCAGCGAATCGTGGCATAAGAACTAAACTTCCCACCAATGGCAAGGTTGCCAGTACTTCATGGAAACGGGCAGAAGGGCTCCACGGGCATGCATGGGCTTTTCACCTGTCCCGCTTAGCATACCTAACCAAGCCCACTTCCCTGGCGACATCTTGTCTCCCACCCTGGACATCTGGACACCTGCTAGGGGAAAGCTGTTTACATCACCCTCTCCCCAATTAGTACTTTAACATGGAGAGGGAGAGAGAGAGATATTCAGGACCAAGTGACCGGACCCCCAGGCTACGAGGAATAGTGAAGCTCAACCCCCCTGCAACGATAAGGATGGCAGATCGGCCCCCAATAACGAAGCAGAGATGATGGATATCACCAAGGAGCCTGCGGGGGGCCCCACCGCAAGGCCAAGAAGAAGATGAAGCACATGGCACCCCTGATGACTGCCCCCACCAGCAGCCAGTAGACCGACAGAGGAGGCCCAGCAGATACCAGCTCCAGCAGCCCAGGTGATGTTGCCCTCCCCCACTGGCCTTGCCCCCACTGCCAGCACCAGCAGCAGTGGCCCCAGCTCCAACCCTGGAAATGGGAGCAGCAGCAACAGGAGGATCCCCCACCTGGAACCCTGGATGAGGCAGAAGGTAGTAATGCAGCTGAGGGACATCAACGGACAGCGCCCTCTATTGGACGCTGAGACCTTTGTCAAGGAACTGGTGAGTAAAGCAAGCTTCACTCAGGATGAGATCCTGAGCATCCAGGACCTCAGGGGTGGCCAATTTTTTGTCACCTTCACCATGGCGGGTGCCTGCAGGCCATATTGGGAGGCATTCCAGACGTGAACTGCCCTATCTAGAGGGACGAGAAGGTGATGTGATGGTGAGGAACCCCTACATCCCTGGAAGGGTTATTGCCACCCTCCTGCGGTGCTTTTGCACCATGGTTAAGAGCCAAGTTGGATAAACGATAAGTTGGGGTACTGGGTGGGAAAGTGGAGCATGGTCGTTCGCTTGTGGCCAGACCCAGAAGCGACGGACAGTAAGCAACGGACAGGCTGCAGCAACCCCCCCCCCCCCAGCTTCTCACTTGCTGGTAGCTCAGGGAGGATTTTCTACCCTGACCAGCCCCAGACCTGTGGAAACTGTGGGAACCTAGGGCACCAATGGAAACAGTGCACACCAAGGATTGTCCCCACCAAAAAACTTGTGACCTGTGTGGAATGACAATCCACATTTTTCGGGATTGTCAACTCAGGGTCAAGGGCTTCGCAGAGGTCGCAGCGAAAGGTGTGAAACCGGGCACCCCCCTGGCAACAACCCAGATAGCAGCCAAGAAGACCCCTGCAAACCAACTCGCAAAGGAAAAAGGTGGTAAGCAGCAGAAGGAGCAAAGGCAAAAGGAGGCCACCAAAGTAGTGCCCCCTGTGGCTCATAAGCCTTATATTCCTTCAGTAGCAAACCCAATCCCACCTCCTCCCACCCTCACCCCTGTAGTGGCACTCCCTCCCACACCCATTGCTGCTGCAACCCCCACCCTCCCTCCTGTCCACCTTCCTCCTCCTCCTCCTCCCACCCCCCTCCCCTTGCCCCCCCTCCTAACCCTCCACTGCAGTCCCCCCCGCCTACCACGGGGCTGCAGCCCCTCCCCTGTAACACCTTTCCCCAGCCCGAGGCTGTTGCACCACCCCCCTCTTCCTCCCTTTCTACAGATGCAAACCCCAGAACCCAGAATGGAGCAGAGAAACAGGGAATAAAGAGGAGAGCCCCTGAGATGAAAAGCCCGAACCAGGGACTGGAGTAAAAGAGGGCCCAAATGCAGATTGGCGACTCACCCACTTCCAGTGTTGCTGACAGCGACCTGGAGGAGGAGGAGGAAGCAGAGATGCATGAGGCGGCCATTTTTGAAGAGCAGGTGGCCACCTTAGAACTGCCACCTAGAGAAATGCAGGAGATCGTATGAGCTCATAAGGAAGGGGCGGGAGACCCCAAAGGCCCTCCTCAATGACAACCTCGGCAACAGGTGGACCAGCTGTGTGAGGAAAGCAGCACGGCCACCCAGGCCAGTGAGGATGGTAACTAGTATCACTGCATGTCTGTCTAACCCTTTGTCCCCAAACTAATGGCGTCTTTTAACATTTTCTCCATTTACGTAAGGAGCTTAAGAGAGCGGATGAGACGTGCCAGGGTACTAACCTTCCTTTCGTTACAGAAATGTGATGTGCATATGTTGCAGGAATTCTCAGTCCTATAGGCATCTGAGCGGGCAGTGGTCTCATGGCCCCTCCTACTGGTCTGGGGGGAATGGGTGCAGGAATGCAGGTGTAGCCATTTTGATCAGGGGGGAATGTTTCACTGTTGACTCTGTCCATGAGCTCGTCTGCGGCAGACTTCTGGTCATAGACGGTTCATGGGCAGGGGAGCCGCTTAGGCTCATCAATGTGCCGGCCTCCCCAGGAAAAATGAGCGCTTGGAAATTTTTCAGCACCTGCGCCGTTGGCTCGCAACCTCCAGGGCAGTGGTGATGGGTGTGGACTTCAACTGCACAATTGAGGTGGGTGGGTACGTCCCCCCCAGCAAATTAGCAACGATGGACTTGACATCCAGGCTACTCATGGCGATGATTAGGGATGCAACCCTGAAGGACGTGGTGGGATCCATGGGAGCGGGTGCCACAATCTACTTTTGGTGCCACCCAAATGGTTCTGTGCGTTCTCGGATTGACTTCCTGTTCACCGCCAAGCCTTTACAGCATGGACAGCACTCCATGGCGCAGTACACTTCTCTGACAACAGAGCCATTCATCTACAGGGGTGTCTGGGAGGAGGTTTCCCCCCAGGGCCAGGATCCTGGAAGCTGAACTGCGCCCTGCTGGAAAGAGAGGAGATCGTGGAGGAGCTGAGAACAGCATACACAGCATGGAAAGAAGAAAAGGACTGCTTCCCCAACACTGCAGAGTGGTGGGAATTCACAAAGATAAGGATCCGTTGCTTCCTGCAGGCAAAAGGCAGACGCCTGGCGTGTGAGAGGAAGGGGGAGTTCGGGGGCCTGCAGCGCAAGCTACAATTCGTGCACAACCTGAAACGCTGCAGATGGGACGTGGATCAGGACCTGGAGGAAACCAAGGAGGACCTGCCAAAGCATGTTGAGGAGGAATCCAGATGAATCATCTTCCGTTCCAAGGTGGTAATCTTGAAATGCAATGCCTTTTTCTTCAAGAAACTTTACTCCACCCACACGCCCCTAAAGGAGCTGCGAGACAAAAATGGCAACGTGCAGCAGGGGAAGGAGAAAGTCATGGGAGTCGTGAAAGATTTTATAAGGTCCTCCCCAAAAGCATCAGACAGAGACCAAGCTGACAAATTCCTGCCAGGGATTACAAACACCATCAACCCGGCAGGTAAAGCAGCTATGAACGCACTCCTGATATTTGAGATCTCCACGCTGCAACCAAATCCTTTAAAATGGGTAGGACGCCGGGCGAAGATAGCATCCCAGCTGAACTATACATGAAGCTGTGGGACCTGATCGGCCCGGACATGCTCGAGCTTTACAAGGAAATGGATGCAGAGGGTAGGATGCCCCCGACGCTGAGGGAAGGAATGCTGGCGCTCTTGTAGAAGAAGAAGGGGAGAGGTGCGACCTCAAGAACTGGAGGTCCATCTCGCTCCTGAACGTGGACAACAAGGTCCTAGCAAAAGTCCTGGCAAATAGACTAAAGAAGGTCATCCAACAAATCATCTACTCAGACCAGATGTGCGGCATCCCCGACCGCAGGATGGTAGATAGCCTCACCCTAATCAGAGACACAGTCCACTACATCAAAGACTGCCGTGTACATGCGGCCCTGGTCAGCCTTGATCAGGAGAAGGCCTTTGACCGTGTCTCCCACGATTTCATGGGCAGGGTGCTATGGGGGTATGGGATGGGGGAAATGTTCTGTTCTTATGTTAA
Source organism: Ascaphus truei (assembly GCA_036426205.1). Lineage (NCBI taxonomy): Eukaryota > Metazoa > Chordata > Amphibia > Anura > Ascaphidae > Ascaphus > Ascaphus truei. The sequence continues at coordinate 164,266,441 of CM071568.1, read as the reverse complement.
CCTGATATACTTTGATATTTGCAGTGTGGCGATAGTGATCGGATGGTAGATTAACCCCTTCCCTGTACTCTCAGGGGTTAGGCAAGGCTGCCATATTTCACCTCTCCTTTTGGTCTGTTGTATAGAGCTCTTCGCCTAGTGCATCAGACGAGACGCAGGGATCAGAGGGATCATCGCGCCAGGACCCCAGAGAAGGGAAGTGAAGTGCTCGCTCTACATGGATGATGTCACCATCTTCTGGGCAGATAGCAAGTCGGTGAGGACGCTCGTCCAGACATGTGATGACTTTGGGAAAGCTTCAGGAGCAAAAGTCATCTGCGGGAAGTCAGAGACCAAGCTATTTGGGTGTTGGAACCTGACTGCTGACCCCTTGCCCTTCCCCATCAGAGCAAGACTCATCAAAATCCTGGGCGTCTGGTTTGGTGTGGGGAGTGAGGGCGCAGCCCTGAAGAGCTGGAACGAGAGGCTGAACAAGGTGAAGCAGAAATTTGGACTGTGGCGCCTCAGACCCCCCCATCATAGAGGGAAAAAACTGGTGCTAGAGAATGAGATTCTTCCTTGTCTGCAGTACGTAGCCCAGGCATACCCAACTTCAAACAGAACCTGTCAGCAAATCTCCATGGCAGTGTTCCGCTTTGTTTGGGGAGCCAAGATGGAGAGGGGCAAGCACGAAGTGATGTGCAAGGAGCCGCGCAAGTGGGGTAAAGGAAGTCCTAGTTCCAGGACGAAACTAGTAGGGAGGAGGCTCTAAGACAAACTTTCAGCATCCCTATCCAACATCACATGCCAGCAGAACCTCCTGCTCATTACTGGACATTATATCCAAATTTCGGCCAAAATCTCGGCGGAGTGACATCAGCGAGCTAGTCTCGCGAGACCAGAGGATCAACCAGGAAGTCACGGAGAAGGGCTGCAGGCAGAGGAAAACCAGCACGGCGCTTCTTGGCATTCTACGTGAAGGATCCATACAGCAACCCAGGCAGCAGGACGGAGAGGATTATAATATCCTACATGCTTGTTTACATCTGCTACTTTGAAAGTAGCGATCTACTTTTGCGCATATATTTTAACTAAACGTACTTCACTATATTTTGTTTCTCTTCATTTCATTGCAGAATCATTGGCAAACCATACCCACATTCTACTTATGCGCAAATTTATTATACAGTTAACAGTCATTTGCGCCGTTGTTTCCCCCCTTTCCCCATATATATGCTATTGTGTGTAGCTGAACATTAGGCAGCAACTGTTAATATTTTGGATGTAAATTGTATCTTTTTGCGCACTTAGTTTTCTATAGTATATATATATATATATATATATGGTGTTGTGTGTGTGTATATATATACACACACAACACCTTTCCTCCCCCTCCCCCCCTCCCACCCCAAGGAGATTTTGCTGTTACCTTGGTGCTGTATTGGCTCACCTGTATATCAGGAAGCTGAGTCTCCGCGTTGGTATGGGGAAGAGCAAGGGAACAACTTCTGATTCGCCTGGTGCAACACCTCCATCCTGTAGGGACCTGCCAGGGGCAGAGAGTGACCCCACAGGAACCCCTTTCCAGTAAGTCAGACAGGAGACATGGAACTTTGTACCATTTATTGGCAGGCCAGCTGATTCCATCTCCCACGCAAGAGAGATTCTCTATGACACCCTGCTGATGATCACCTTCCCTCGCATCTTGCTGTTGCTTTGTCCCTGACTAGCCCCCCCAAAGGCTTGAAGCCCTTGGGGCTAGTTGTCACCCCATCACCCCCTGATGGGGTGAAGCAGAACCACCTCACTCACAGGCTGCAGTGGAGCAGGCTGCATCCTGGAACACACTCTTTAATTTGGGAAGGAAGCATCTTATATAACTGGGGGAGGGCTTATTGACTCTGTCCCAAAACTGGGCAGGTCTGAGGGTGGAACATACATCACCCCACGGTGCTGACACTGGGTTTAGTAGTGAATAGAATCTCCAATATTATTACTCACAAACGTAAGAGTTATATGGTCATATCCAAAACTGTGGCAAATTGTTGTAAAAGTGGGTAGATGTACATTCAGCTCAGCAGGATCCAGGGAAAAAAAGAAAAGCAGGATAGTGCAGATGGTACTTTTTAAAAGTATATTTGATCAAAAAATACCCCCTGCCATAAAGGCTTACATCAGGGATGATCTATTAAAACATTTATACGACACAATAATGCCGATGTGACTCCCAGGAACCGGGTGAGTCGCGACTTCACCCACTCCAAGTCTCCACTGCAACCGCTGTCATCACTTCCGGGTTCGAAATCAGGGACAAGATGATGTGGCTGCCGTGGATGGCATTTCTCCCAATACCGGTTCTCCATTCAGGATCAGCTGCTTCACCTGCTGGACTATGACTCAACATGTGTCACTCTCGCTTCCTCAGGAGATCTTCTCAAATGCTGGGTCTATATATATATTTTATAAAAGTACAGATGTACTCATTTGTAATTGCATGCATAAAGTCTAGGCAACTGTTTTGCTGTGGTCTGTCTAATATATTGTCAAGGGTTGATCTTAGGCTGGAGTGGATCCCAGTGGCAGGAACAGCAGGGAGCTTAATCGAGGTCACAAGCAGAGATTAGAGGCAGGCGGCAGATAGCGTGGTCGAGGGCACAAACAGAGGTCAGAGGCAGGCAGCAGATAGCATGGTAAGGATAAAAGGCAGAGGTCAGCAACAATGGAGCAGGACAATAGCAATAGCAGCAGCAAACACAGGAACCTCGCAGGAGCTGGAGAAACCAGTATAAACAGGCACTGACAGACAGGAAGGGAAAGTTTATATCGGCAGGCTGAGAGGTAGAATACAGGTGCAGATGTGTCAGGTTTCAGGGTCTGGAATATTCCTTGAGAGAGCCAGCAGAGCAGCAGCAGTCTCAGTGGACAAGCATGGGTATTGCAGGCTAGAACATAATATTACTCCCCCCTCTCAAGAGCGTTCTTCGGACGATCCTTCCTAGGCTTGTCTGGATATCTCTGGTGGAAGGCTCTGACTAGTCATGGAGCATGTATGAAATCTTTGGGTTCCCAGGACCTCTCCTCTAGTCATAGCCCCCCCCCCCCCCAGTGGACCAGGTACCATAGTCTCCCTCGGTGAAACCTGGAATCGAAAATTCTCTCAACAATGAATTCCTCTTTGTTATCCACTAAGACAGGATCAGGGCGAGGAAGGCTCCATCCAGGAAATGGATTCTCCCAAAATTGTTTCAGCATGGAAATGTGAAAAAACAGGTGTATTTTAATTGCCTCTGGGAGTTCTAATCTAAAGGACACTGGATTTATCAATGCAGAAATGCGACATGGCTCGATGTATTTTTGTCCCAATTTAATGGTTGGAACTTTCAATCGTATATTTCTCGTTGAAAGCCAGACCTTATCCCCAATGTGAAACTCTGGAGAAGGTCTGCGGTGTTGGTCTGCTGATTTTTTTGTACAATACTTGAGCCTCATGAAGTGTTTCGTTGAGGGTCTCCTAGATGTCTCGCAGAATCTCAAGTTTCTCCACAACTACCGGTATTGGACCCAAAGATGGAAAACAAGGAATGAAGGTAGGCTGAAATCCAAATATGAGAAAAATGGACTCTCTTGTGTCGCTGAATGATGTGAGAGTTGTATGAAAACTCAGCTAGAGATAGAAAGCCAATTCAGTCATCCTGGAGATGGCAAACAAAACACCGTAAGTATTGTTCCAAAGTCTGGGTTCTCCTCTCAGTCTGGCCATTCGATTGTGGATGATAGCCAGACGATAAATTTAACCAGATTCCTAGAGAGGAACAGAAAGTTCTCCAAAACCTGTGAATTACACCTCCTATCAGATATGATCTCATCTGGAACCCCGTGAATACCTTTCAAGATCAATGTGGATGTCTGGTCTGCTGAAGGGAGATTCTGTGCAGCAATGAAGTGAGCCATCTTTGTAAGTTAATCCACTACTACAAGAATGGTGTTATGTCCACTTGATCTGGGTAGGTCAACAATAAAATCCATTGATATGCACTCCCAAGGACGAGTATTAATCGATAAGGCTGTACCAAAGCCACAGGGGATGCTCGAGGAGTCTCGGTCCTAGCACAGGTCTCACACGAGAGGACATAGGGCCTCATGCAGTAAGCGCCGATAAGGCTTTTATCTGCATTTTCCCGCCAAAATTGGATTTGAGATTCAGTAAGCGCCGATAAGTGGTCAAAATAGGCATTTTTTCTTCCCGATAAAAATTTATCGGCTTGCGGCTGCCGATAACCCACTTATCAGCACTTTTTGAAATCGGCTGTATTCTAGTAGCCCCGATCAGCTTATCGGTGCTGATCGGTACTCAAAAATGGAGATTTCTTTGGCAATTTGTCCCGCCAACTAAAGTTGGCAAGTTGGAGGGGAGAAGGATCGGCAAGGTTGCCAGGACGGCACTTAGAAAAAAAACCTCATCTCTACATCAATGGAGTCAATGGAGCGGGGACTTTTAACTTTATAGGAGTGTTTATGTTCTATTGCTCATAATAAAAATGTGCTTGGCATTACAGTGTCGATGTCATTCACTTCATCGTGTCACCGCTTACGTTTATTATTGGCAGAACATTGTACTTGTCTATGTTATGATGATTTGCGTGTCACATTAGTCTTAATGTTATGATGTGTCAAGGTAAACTCCTATAGAAAACTCTTAAAGGAACAGGTCACATAATATGAAACATGTTACTTAAGTGTGCTTCAAATTATTATATGATGTAACAGATTTCACACATCTAACAGATCCAGCGTATAGTCATGTTGGTATACATTAGAGAATGCTTTGAATGTGTAACGCATGATCAAATGTCAATGTAGCTGTTTGTTTTCATGTTTACATGTACTTTGTGACCTCCCTCTTTTGATGACGTCCGCAATTGGACACTCAATAACATAGCATGTTTACATTGTACACGATGCATTATAATCACTTCATGCTAAGTTATACACAGATCTATAATAGTTACTCATTTTTACACGATTGAAACATAATCAATAGCAAGTATCTTGATGGCATTAAATTATGCATATGCACATAACAATTAGTTCATGTGAACATGTGACAATAACATGCGAAATTAGACATGTTGCAACGTAGTTTTTCAACGTCAATGTCATGGTTGTATCCTAATGAGATGACTGAGTGTTGCGTTCAGAAGTGGTACATGCATTACACATTCCAAAAATACTTGCGAATAAATGGTTGTACAAAGCTTAACGTAACATCATTGTCAAATATCATGATTTCTGGTGAACACACATAAATAATCCTTTTAATTCGTACTGGATACCCGTTTGGAGTTAACTATTTGGATATGTTAATGTAACACCTTGCACTTCATCAAGTCACCTGACATCATCACATAGGTATTTAAAGGAGGCTAATTACCTGCGCATTGACAGCTACAGACCTGAAAATGATGCGAATGTTTATGAGACGGAGGAAGATTCTATTGGAGGAGAGGCTGGCTGAGGGTCAGGATGTCACAGGCCAAGGAAGGGACAGGGACAGAGACAGGGACAGGGACGCAGAGAGGAGAGGGAGAGGGCAAGAAAATGAGAGGAGAAGAGAGAGGAGAGAAGTTGTGCCTCATCCTCATTTGTACAGGGAGAGAACCATGTTAGATGGGATGAGTGAGGAGGAGATTATAAGTCGCTATCGTTTGAGTTCAGCAGCAATCTTAGCTCTTTATGAAGAGATACAGGGAGATTTAGATTTTGTGACAGCCAGAGGTCGTGCAGTCCCTGGTCTTGTTAAAATGCTGTGCTCATTACATTATCTTGCTTCATTCCAGACAACTGTGGGCATAGTGGGCGGGGTCTCGCAATCTACATTCTCACGGGCCTTTACCCAGTTTCTAAGTGCACTGAATAGACGCGCTAGGAATTATATTCATTTTCCTACAGAGCACACAGAGTGGCTGGAAGTCAGGAATGGCTTTTATACCATAGCCGGGATACCATGTGTGATGGGTGCAATAGATTGCACCCATGTTGCTTTGATCCCGCCTAGTCAGAGTGAGCATGCTTACCGCAATCGTAAGCACTACCATTCACTGAATGTACAGGTGGTATGCGATGCCACGATGAAGATTATGCATGTGGTAGCCAAATTCCCTGGTTCCAATCACGATTCCTCTATCCTGAGAAACTCATCAGTCTTCCATGCTTTCGAAGAAGGCTATTTTGGACCTGGTTGGCTGGTGGGTGAGTACATATTATGATGTGTTAAGAAACAACTCTAGTTTTTCTATGAACTGTTGAATGTAATAATGTTAACACAAATTGTATCATATTTGTGCATGATGGATACGGAATTCAGGATACGGAATTAGGCCGTGGCTGTTGACCCCGGTGGCAAACCCTCAATGTGAAGCAGAGGAGAGGTATAACGTGGCACATATATCTACACGATCCATCAAAGAGAGGACATTTGGGCTTCTGAAGACACAATTTAGGTGTTTAGATAGAACTGGTGGGGCACTTCAATATAAGCCTGCTAAAGTGTCAGATATTATAATTGCATGTTGCATTTTGCACAATCTGGCACTCTGCAATAATTTAGAAACCGATATACGTCAGGGCTCGGAGGAGGAGCATCCCGTAAATTTACCAGCTGACACTGAGCAAACAGCCAGAATGCCATAAACACATACTTTTCATGTAAGCAAATACATATATGTTCATAGTACTACATAGATGTATTAATTCATTGTAATGATAAATACATGTGTCCAAATACCATTCACTTAGGAAACAGATGAATATGGTTCTCACACCTTTCTCTTCTCTGCTGTGTGGACAATTGCATGTGGCACCGGTATGTCATTCATCAACAGGTTGTATTATACTTCTTACCACTAAAAGGTGTTGTGTGTACGTGAGGAAATAATGTGTACTAAATCTATATTTTCTGTACATGCTCTTTTTGGTTATGCATACACAATAAACCTACTATGTCGATAGCCAATAGCTAGAGCAGTATGGTTACATACTGTCCCGGCACAGCTTATTCTAACTAAAGACGCGAGCTATCCAGGACATGCAGCGGGCTAGCAGCGGGTCTATTCTCCGGTTTGAAACCGGAGTTTCCCGCGCTTTCCCGCGCTTCAATAGATAAGCGCTATGGCGCTTACTATTGAAAGCGCCTGAGGCGCAGGAAAAACCGGCCGAAACCCGGCCAGGTTTCGGCCGGAGACAGCCGCGTGGCGCACGCGTTTTTTTAAAACGCGGTGCTGGCCGTGTTAGAATAAACTCTGCCGCCACTGTACAATTTTTCTTTTGGAGTGTGACATGTGTCACAATGATGTGTAGACTATTGTGTATTTAAGATCATATTTGACGTATTATAGATTTTGTTTATTATCACATACAAAATTGTCACTTCTGTGTGTTGCTTACCTTAATGAACATGTCATGACAATGATTTATATTCATTCATGTTTTCTTTTTCAAGGTATATCACTCCAAGGACTGCTCATGGTATGTATTTGAATTCACATCTGTCATAAGATGTGCAAACCTCGATACAGGTATAGTTACAGGATGTATACAGAGAACATAATGAAAAAGATTTGACAATTGAAATATATCGTTTCTGTATTGTGTCCGTGCGTTTATCTACACTTGGTGGTTATTGTGCAGTGTGTTTTAAAATCATTACGTACATTACATAACATGTAATTTGGGCAAAGTAACAACATCCATTCATGCACATGAGCGCTGTTAACACTCAATGCATGTTTGTATGAAAATACCCAAATGTGTTAAACATCATTAACAATGCAATGTATGTGATTATTTCTTCTCTCACTTCATCTTCCTGTTGATTACTACATTGTCACATGTGTATGTATAAGTGAAAGATGTGTGTTTATTTGACGTTCATCTAACATTTGTCAAAATGTTAACACCATTCCAAAGTATAGTTCTTTGGATTCACAACTTTTCCAAAATCATTCAACACAATGACAATGTTGTTAATATAATTTTTATTTCATTCACGTTAGTTATTCATAATGATCATGATCCTTTATAAGTACTGTCAACATATGAACATAAATGAAGTAGACATTTGCATACGCACACATTTCAGCAACATAGTGTGTGTGTGTGTGTGTTTTAGTTTTTGTGTGAGGCATTTATTTCTACCAGAAATAATATAAACCAACATCATAATGTTGCTTTTATCATCGGCGTCACTTAGCTATGTATGTGTTGAACGTTTAATAATAACACGAAACTATAGTTACTCGTGTGAATTAAATGTACACACAAATGTTCATGGTTTAATGATCTGTACCTAACATTCCTTAGCTCATGCATGTTAGGTTACCACTACAACTTAGGTGATAATATAACATTCACACGACTAAAAAGTTTATATCACCTCACTATTGTTATTGTGTACGTTCAGATACAATGTCTACGACTTGTTATGTAGCATTTACAGTACATTCTTTGACAAGTCACACATGAGATTATAATATATAGTAGATTAATGTGCTTGCTGAGTGATAATGTTGGTTGCATATATCACATGGCAATAAATATAATGTTAGTAGAAAAGAAAAATATATCAATATAAGTTCTAACTTCAGTGCTTAGCAACATCATTATGATAATTAAGTGCATAGTAAATATTTGCACTCTAGGATAACATTATGTAGTGATTGTTAATCTGCGCACCAATCATTGAAAGCATTGTTACATATTTATTATAATAGTTGTTCTCTAGTCGTCACAATCATCTAATATAACGATTGGCCCATCTGAAATCATACATTGGTCCCATGTATTCATCCTCGACATCTGTGAAATACAGCAAACACATGATGTACAAAGATGCAACATTTATCTATGTTTCAGCATGACAACGCTTAACACATCTCTATATGATTGTGGATATTCACGCATAAGTAACGTATATGTTTAAACTGCAAGGATAAAACTACAGATACTGAACTATCTCATTTTTCAAATGGCGTTGCTGGCATTACTACTGATATGTTTGTTCCGGTGCCTGTATACATAATAATGTGCGCGCACAACGTCTGTTGCGCGCGCGCGTCATGAATGTGTGGAATGTTTGTTAGCGCATGCGCAAAACGATGTGTACACTGTGCGTTCAATACATGTCCCTCCATGGTGCTGCTAGCAGTACGCATATCATGGCTGAAAGTTATGATATGGAAGCGAAACAAATTCACTTCTACACACGTACATATCTAAACTTTTTCAACGGACGTGTGCCCACGGCCAAAACGGACGATCAGCCAATGAGCGACCAAAAGACATGTGACGTCATGTTAAGGCACCGCGAAATGCACGCAAACACCCCTCCCACTGAATGAACATTGGCCTCCAGCGCTGTGCACGCACCGCCCCACCGACGCGTGCGCATGACACACTGCACAGACCGTAACAATAAGCTACAAGCACAGCCAATACTGTTTCACGCGCGCACGTCGGTTGGGGGGGGGCTTGCATCGGTAACCTTTTTAAGGACGCCTTGGGACATGACCACGTTCCCACGTCATATATGGGCGACACTTTGTTTTTATATGTTGAATGCTAAACAATGAGGTGTGTGTGTGTTACAGTTAGCGTAACATGTTGAATTGATACTTTAAAAGCGATAGTAATCTATGATTTAGGACTCCGTCACCAATGTGTAGTAATGGTTCGTCATGTAGTATATTGTTATAGGAAATAATGTCTTTGTGCACGCTTCATGTAAGGCTGTCTGCAATGTTAAGCTGTATCCACTCATTTGGCTAACAAATGGTGTATATTATTAATGTACACATATATAATTTAAGTAAAGGCATAACGAAATTTGTATTTACCATTCTTGTAGAAGTCAAAACTGATTTGGCTGCAACAACTCGCTCCAGGAAGGCACAACAGTATCATCCATGGTTGAGGCAACCGTTGAATCCTGAATCACACACATCTCCGTGAGGCCGTCATATGGATCTGCAGTGGCTTCTTCAATCAAGACGTCCGGAGGTACGTACAGTTGTTGGTTGTTTTCACATCCACATTGGTATTGGCCATATAAGTATTGATACATATCATAGTAGTTATGTCCATCTTGCATCTGGTCTTGATGAATGGAGGGTGCAGGTATATCAGCAGACGCGACAGTCTGTGCGGTATCAATGTAACTGGTATTAGGCAAAAATATGCTATTTAACAAAAGATATGTTCCATGTTCCATGGTAGGTTTAAATGATGGCGCAACATGCCAGCATCCATATCGTTGATCTAGCCGATCATGGACACGCTCAAAACATTCATTTGTGGATAAAGTGAATCGTACAGAAGTTTTAAAATTTAGTTGTTTGTCAGGTTCTTGGTAGTATGGATATTTCTTTTGGATCAAGTCATAGATTTGGCCCACCGTTGCCCTTTTCTCTGGCGTTGATTCGATTGCTTCATAAATCAAAAATTTGTATGATTTACGTGGATGGATGTGCAATGAGAAAGCTTCTGCCATTTCTTCTCTGTTCAAGTGTACAGTGTCTAAGTTGAATGCATACGGATGTCTGCTGAATGTGTGAATAGTTACAGTACATGTTATCTTCGCGGTTTGTTCCAAGGTTATAATACAACCTAACAGTTATACGCCTAGGTTTTGTCCCACAAGAAATTTGTTACAATAATTGGCTGAAATTCTTTGTCTAAGATACCCTCTTTTCACAGGAATCAAAACTTTACTTTCGGGTTAGGCAATCAAAATGTGCAAAACGAGTTTAGTCTTTTAATTAAAATAACAATGTGTGTGAAATCAGCTACAGTGCTATGATGAACAGATTTCTGCTTACATTTATCTAAAATTAACCATACACACACATCTCTCTCTTTGTCTGTTTCTCTGTATTTCTCTCTCTCTGTTTCTCTCTCTTTCTCTCTCTCTCTCTTTGACTCTCTCTGTATTTCTCTCTCTCTGTTTCTCTCTCTTTCTCTCTCTCTCTCTCTCTCTCTTTGACTCTCTCTGTTTGTCTCTCTTGATATATACATAGATATAGATATATATATAAATAAATATATATAATTAGATAAATATATATGTTGATATATATTTATATATATCTATATATATTTAACTATATATTGTGTGTGTGTGTATATATATAGTATGTATATATATTTGTGTGTGTGTGTATATATAAGACATGCAAATGAACATACAGTCATTTTTACAGTTGATATATATATATATATATATATATATATATATATAATATATTTATATATAATATATATAATATCATATGTATATATATATTGAATATATACGTATCTTATATATACTGCTACAGCTTGAAGGCCTTGTGTTGCTGTGCAAACAGCCTGTTTATAATCTTAACAGTTCTACCGTTTTAATATTACCGCGGTGAGTATGGGTTGAGGCCTAATTGAAGTCACTTGTAGAAAGTTGTTGTTAACGCACACAGGCCTATTGCCGCCAGTGAAGGCCTGTAACTGTACTGCCCATTCTGATTTTATAATTATATTATGATATATATATATATATAGCTATATATAGTATTATATATAGAGTGCTACAACTGAAAGGAATTGATGGTGTAAGAGGCGCCTTGTTGTAATCAATCATCTAAAGTTAAATACAAGCTGAGTGAATTCGGGCTCCACCACATACTGATACCATAATGTAGACAGGTCCTACACATTATATCTCATTAACACAAGGCCTTTTTGCTGAACAGGGCAGAGATAATAATCTATAATATATATATACTCAGTTATATCTACACACACACACACACCACACAAGCACACGACACAACACCACACACACCAACAACACACACACCCACCACACACACACACACCCACACACACACACAACACACACACACACACCCACACACACATGTTTTTTGTGTGTGTTGTTGTGTGTGTGTTGTGTGTGTGTGTGTGGGTGTTGTGTGTGTGTGTGTGTGTGTGTGGTGTGTGTGTGTTACATCATATAGATAGAGTTTACAGCGGACTACAGATTAATTCATACCCATTTTACAGATCTGTTATTGTAAACCAAATCATGACATGACACCATGCCAACTTATGAACTATGAAAGAAGAATTAGTTAGTAAATGTCTTACAGAGTTAAGAAGCACCAAAAACATAACATAAAAGTGTATCTGTTTAATATTGTACTTACTTAAAGTTTGTATGTCAATAATATTTACATGAACTGACTATCTACTACCAAATAACCCACATACATCTGCATCTGACAAGCTAAAGTACATGTCCATCTTCCACTAACATGCGCAAGGTGTAATAATGTTGTACATGATCCACTGATGATATAATAGATATTCATATGTTATAAAATATGCCTTCATTCAGGTCATGAGCATTTTAACATTCAGTTGTAACAAGGACATACTGAATGTTATCAAGCATCTGTACATGATCATACATACACTATGCATGAATAGTCCTGTCAATAAAAACACCAGTACCCACCAAACACTTTAGTGAATGTGATTATTATTTTTGTTACGTTTGAAGCGGAGTCACAGGCCTGCTGTTGGCGTTGTGTTTGCCTTTTCCCCTGCCAAGTATCTGGTCTTAACGGTACCATTGTACTGGCCTGTGGCAGTTCTTGTGGCACTGGTGTGGGTCTGTTGGGCAACTTCAGTGACACTGGGCCTGGGTGGGGACAGTGGCAGTTCAGTGGACACTAAGTGTGGGCTGGTGGCATTCAGGGCACTTGGTGTGTGGCTGTGGCAGTTTGTGAAACAGTTTTATAAACATTGAAAGAGTTGATGGTGGAGAACTTTTTGTGTTTTAAAATCTTTTTCCAAAGCTGATTATTAGAATTGTTGCCCTAACTCTTTTGCGTGTCTCATTTGTAGTGTCAATACCATGTTTGAAACGATGTAAGCGGTGGATGTGACAGGGACCTGCACGAACTTGCACCTACTGTAGCGTATCATGACAGAACTGGGATGAATGAACTGATACTCAGGAGAAAAAGTCTGGTGTTGGGGTGGAAGGTAGCGACTCAGATCAGGAACAGTGTCAGTTAATAAAAACATAAACAAAATTGTGCAGTATATTAGTGTATTAGGGTAACATGGATGTCTTGGCTCTTTAGTATTCCTACTACAACAAGTGTAACGTTATAGCGCAGTGGTCTGACTCATCCGGATGTGTAGAGATACGATTCACCTTCTCAGGGGATATCCTGGCCGTAGGATCCAATGTAGGATCTTTTCAGTGTTAATGCTCAGATCCAGGTAAAGTTAACTGTAATAGAAACAGACCAGACAATGGTCTAGATTGCAAAGCAAAAATTTATATCACAGGTAGAGAGTAGGAAATGTACTTACAATACGTACAAATCAGTTGTACATGTAATGGTATCTTTCGGCGATAATATCAGTCCTAAGGGTAGTGCTTCCCACGATCCTCCCGTACCTCCAACCTTGCCGCCGGTGGTGGCGTCTGACGTCACTTCCGACTCGCGGGTGACCGCATCCGGTTGCGCTGGATGATGACGGGCTGGGATAGGATCCGTATTGGAACTCAGGCGTCCGGCGTCTTCACGTCTAGGCAGCTGCAGCAAACTTCTTTGGCTCTACGCGTTTCGCTGTGTAACATACAGCTTCCTCAGGAGCAGAATGGCGTCTCATATGGGTGGAGCTTATTTATATGGTATCGCTAATTGACTGCACATTGGCAATTACCATTTAACCTATTCACATATTTTTAACCCACAGGTTCGCTTCTATAAACAGGCACAGGTACTCTGTGGTCCAAAAATTACACATACATTTTTAACATACTAAAACGGCATTTGTTAATTTTATTAAATATCAAAAACATTAATAAGTTACATCTAATACTATTTAAAAAATTAGATACCATTCAAGGAAATTAGAATTGGTTTATAAAATTGGTTTATAAAACATGTTGATAAAATGGCACTTTGGCACCACGGGAGAGAGAAAAGACAGAAAAAGTGCATTAGTTATCACATATACGGATACATTTCAATAGGTTTACGAGAATCCAGTTATAAAGATAAAAATCGAAAATAAATAAAATTTATGGCTAGGCGATAAAATGGAACAATTACTCTAAAAAAAATTTAAAAAGTTAAAAAGATAACAGATATTTTTTGTCTTTAATACAATCATGTATGGGTTTTTAATTTTTTGATACAAAATTTTTAAAAATTTTAAAGACAAAAAATATCTGTTATCTTTTTAACTTTTTAATTTTTTTTTAGAGTAATTGAAGATCTATATTATTTACAGATCTGTGGAACGGCCATGCGCACGAGGTTTGCCCCAGCTACGGAAATCTCTTCATGGGTTTTTGGGAGGAGAGGTTTGTGTGGCAAAAACTTGGGGTGGGCCTCATGTACTATGGCTGTTTCATAGATGATATTATATTGATTTGGGATGGAGAGGAGGTTGATTGATTTAATATTTTGAATTCATTTGATAATAATCCTTTAGGATTGAAATTCACATTTAAAATAGATGCGGTCTCTATTGTTTTTCTGGATCTAGTGCTTGCTTTTGATGCAGATTCAAATATTGTGACATCCACCCATTTTAAAGAAGTCTCTGTCAACAATTATGTACACGCGTCCAGTAACCATCATCAACTATGGTTACACAATATTCCTCTGGGACAGTTCCACCGTATTAGGAGATAATTACCACCAGAGATAATTACTTTGTTCAGCAGTCAGAACAGCTTAGTCTTAAATTTCATAATAAAGGTTACAGTGAATCCTTAGTTTCTGAGTCTTATAGGAAAGTTAGTTCCTTAGATAGGTCCAAATTGCTATCTAGGTCAAGGGTCAATCGGAAGGCGCCACGTCTGTGGTATAACTCTCTGGTGATTGCTGGAAACACTGATTGTAATTTAAGATTTATAACCACCTATAATCAGTCTTTTAGAGCAATTCAAAGGATCATTAGCAACCATTGGGTGGTTCTCAGATGTGATCCCCATTTGAAAGGCATTCTTCCGGACAGGGCTTCAGTTTTCTACAGGAAAGCTAGAAATATGAAGAGTATTTTGGCTCCTACTAGACTTAGAACAGGGGATGCGTCCACCGCGTCCATCACCATTGGTCCAAATGGTAACCATAGGTGCGGACGTAGTCGATGCATCACCTGTAGACACCTGGAGACCAGGTCCGAGTTTAGTTCTCCCAATAGAGATACCGTCTATCAGGTAAAAAATTATATAAATTGTCAGAGTTCATTCATAGTGTACTGCATCCAGTATGGTTGCGGTCAACGTTATATAGGCCGCACCACGCATCCTCTCTGCACCCGTTTCCTGGAGCACAGGAGAAGTCTCATAAAGGGTACTATTTCTAATAGCATTTCCCGTCACTTTAAATCTGTACATAATCAGGATCCAAAATCTATGACAGTGATGGGCCTAGAACACATTTCTCCTTGTGCTCTAGGGGGCGATCGATTTAAGATCTTATGCCGACAGGAAACTTTTTGGATCCACCAGTTGGGGACTTTAACACCTGGTGGACTCAATGAGTGTCTGGATGTTAGTACACTGGTTTGACTTCTTTCTTTTTTGACTCTCCACGCTCTATATAGGGATGCATTTCCTGTCAGTCATTTTTCCCCCCAATTTCTGATCCCCCAGCCCCCTCACCCCACTCCCATCTGCCTTTTTCCCCCTTCCCTCACCCCCCCTCTTTTTTACCCCTCCTTCCCCCTTCCCATTCCTCTCCTCCATATAGTATATTGGCTCATACCAAAACAGCTCAAATATAAAATATATATATATTATTTTTATTTAATTTGTATTTCAACATACAATGTTTATTACATATATATTCCCTTTATCGGGTTTCATCCAATATGTGTCTGTCCTTGGTAAAAACTTATTCTCTCTCTCTTTCTCATATCCTGGGCCTATTAGGGGTCTTTTTTGGTGTACATACATTTTTTACCAATAAATTGAACTGAATGTTTCTTATTGAACTGTCTAGGGATATTTGTATATACATGTGCATGTGTATATATTTGTGCACATCTCGGTTTAATATGTGTTTATGCATTATATATTTTTTATATATTTTTGATCATTTTTATGGTTATTATTATTATTATTATTTTTATTTTTTCAAATTATGAGTATCATCACTTTATATGGATGTGCATATGTATATGCAGGTATACATGTGATTTATGAGAATTGATTGTTTGGTAGGCTTGAATAGTATATTATATATATTTTTTGCCTTATGAATAGTTAATTATTTATTAATCATCTATTATACTGGTCTATTTAAGGTGTTTATGCAGTGTTTTATAGGTTTATATGAAGTTATGTTTACTTAATTAATTTTCATATATAATGATTTTACATATATAATCTTATTATATATATTTTTTTATTTTAATGTGTAATTATGTATAATTAATAATTGGTATCTGCATTAACAAGTCTAAATGTGATTATATACAATCCTATGTTATGTAAGTGTTTCCTTATCTCACAATCCTATTTAATTGATGACATAGGAATTGTGAGTTTAGTTGATTGATAGTTGTATTCGTTTATATTCTTTAACATATTTCTATTACATTTAGTGTTATCCTAATTTTCCTTATGTCCAGCCTCTTATGGTCTTATGTTAGTTGCTTTTCCTTCTATCATATGCGCCTTATTATGAACCAGTATTGTTGAGCCAGTTATTATTATTTTAGACTGACTTCACTATGGGGCTTCTTAGTCTCCGTCAGTATCTAACAGGTTAATTTATCTATTTTCTGTCAATTACGGGTTGCTAAGCAACCAACCGTCTGTAAATAACAGGAACTTTATCCATTCAGCATCAGCCCTTTGCGAAAGTCGCCCTCTGGTGACGAAACACGTCAGGGAATACAAATTGCGCAATCACATCACTACGACGCTGCGCATGCGCACGAGGCAGCTTTGAAGCGCGCGATTGATCTGGCAGCCATCGAAGCGAAGGAGGCTTTTTTCGGAAATATATGGACTGAATCCTCTCGGCGAACTACACCACTGGCCTCCTGTGAATAACATCATCTCCACGCAGCCCTGAGGGAGCCAAGATCTGTGGATGTTTGCAGTGCAGAGACCGGATGGTGGTGAATTATTCACACAATATTTTAATTGATTTTTACTCCTGTGAGTGCAATTCTTTCCCCCCCACCCCCTTTCCTTTCCCTTTTATCATTAAATCAACAGTATTATGCTATGGGGCGTGCGCTCTCTCTTCTTTTTCTTTTTTAGGTAATCTTGGATGTGGGTCATCCTTATTGAGAGCAGCCGGAGAACCCCCACACCAGCACTAATTATCTACATGTTTCATGGACTGATTTAAAAAGGACTGGTTGGACTCTTTTCCTTTTCTCTATACACATTTTTTGCACTTTCACAATTTTTTTTATATATGTTGTGAAGTTTTCTGTGATGCATTTTTGCTGATAATCAATAATTTATATGTTTTTTAGAAATAGTCATACTTTGCATTTATTTTACATTCAAGTTCACTTCATCTAATTAACACTTTAGTCACTATTTAGTTTATCACTATTAATACCTTGGCGCTACAATTCTTGTTATATATATATATATATATATATATACATACACACACATATATATA